>JAVSBV010020257.1:0-12117 GCA_033117975.1 Parotocinclus spilosoma | reverse complement strand
TATATGAATATAAGGTGTTCAGAAGGCACAGTGGTCTAATATGCTAGCCCACTTATATGGGGACCTGGGTCCGAGTTCTTCTGAGTGCTTCCAACCAGGTTGGAGTCACCTGATTAAATCAACCATAAGTCACCCATAAATGGCTGTGTCTGAGGGAGTGGTGACTGGTTGTGGAATCAAACCTGCCCAGTCTGTGATGAACTGTCATCCTGTCCAGGGCATGCTCAGACCTGTGCCCTGTGTTCTCTAGAATAGGTTCCAGAGCTGTCCAGAACCCTGATCAGGAAAAAGTAGGATTAAATATATATCATAATAAATATTGTTCTGTTTAAACCTATTACGTTCACTAAATCTGGAAAATCAACAAAGCGTAATTTGAGGAGGGGTACCCAAACCTTTGAATAAAGAGAAATTAGAAACTGAAAATCTGGTCAAACATATGAAAAAAGTAGCTGCACGAGAGCATTAGTGATTACACACATATGATGAAGAGGAAAAACACTCCTGCAGGAATAAAACCCTGATATAACCCATATGGCTAAGGGGTGCCACTGTTACTCTACAGATGATCTTTTGCATTATGCAATACGTGCACAATTTGAGTTTCCTTAGTTTGTCATGTGTATTTAGATTTTTTTAACTCATAAAAAAGGCCACAGTTTTGCATAGAAGAGAAAGTCAGGCATGTTGATGTCGATGTTTTGCCAAAAAGGTTAAAGTCAAACCCGCTACAGTCAGCAAATACTGCAGCTTCATGCTGTATAATGCATCAACCAAATTGCTAAAATTTTGCACTCCATAGGGCCCCTGGACTCATCTTTCACTCAGCACTACAAACGGTGAGCGCGGGCACTTAGACTTTCTATGAGCTGAGTCTACTTGTCTGTCTTTTATCATGATTTATTCAGGAAGAGAAGAAAAAAAATGTGGAAAATCCACACAATTAAGTTACAATTCATAAGTTCACTATTTTAAGATCAAATAACCACAAACGGTAGTTCCATATGACTATACCACAAAATATAACATCACTTGAAAGCAGTCCTGCATGAAATATGAACTAAATGACCAGTCCATGCATTATTGGGAACAGCATAGTTATGCATTTTAGTTGACAACACAGCACATCACATATCAGCCATTGTTGATTACTAATGACATTTTTATTAGGGATGACCTCTGTCTGCCTTTCAGTCAAGATTTCTAATGCTCGTCCGGTCATCGTTCAAACACAAATATTAATCACAGGTACCAACTATAATGAATGCAAAGCAAAACAGCAGCAAGGGAAAAATGATCTAAACAGCAGTTTATCTTCCTCGACAGTCTGACATTTAGCAAAAACTCAACAGACTCTAACATATACACACTGCATCCTTAAATCCTTTGAGGTGCCCAAACAGGATGTGTTTAAACACATTTAGCTCGTTTTCCTGTAATCAAAGTGCTACGTGGAAGCAAAGAAATCTGTGATTTTTTCAAATCAGATACTTTAGTCATCTGTGTTTAGAAGACGGTGCTTATTATAGGTAAAATGAAAAAGGCAAAAAGGATTTCAGTTTGTGATGAGGATTTGAACATATGCATCTGTTCAACTAGCGCTTCAGTCTGAGAGATGAGTCTTGTCTTGTCTTTCTTCGTTTAGTGCATAACCTTAATCGTTAGCTTTCATGAACTATTGATAACAATGTAAACCATCCCTTTTCACTCCCGCTTATCCTCTTCATGGTCGCAGCGGATGTACGGGGTTCAGGAAGAAGTACACCCTGGACAAATCGCCAGTTCATTACAGTGATCAATACTGTTCAGAAACACATCACCTTACTTCAGCTCTGATCTCAGGCATGTTAACTTCTTATAACTGCTGTTTTCAGAAGCTGGATATATAGCTTTGTACTAGATACAGCTACTTAAAGCTTTAATGTTCAGCAATTAAATTGTAAATATTTTTTTCTCTGTGAGATGTCCTTTTCTCCTGTTCCTGGTCTTGTTCACATTTCTGACATTTTCTATATGTATGTTTCTTAATCATTTTCACTTGTTTGTTTATATATTGTGATCTGTATGTTCCATGTATGTGTTTTATTTAAAATGAAGGCATAGAGTATATAGGTGAGTCATAGGTAAAAATATTGAAATACAACTATATATACACTCATCCTTAAATACTCGAAACATTGAAGTACAACCTCAAAAATATATTAAAGAAATATCACATAGAATGTGCCTTATGTATGTATTTATTGACTGCTTACAAAAATGAGGGAATATTTCATTATCAATTTTTGTGAGAAGTATATTTACGTATTAAAGGGGCAAATACTCTTCCTAAAGTCTTCTCAAAATATTATCTACATACAACCTTAAATGAGAAACATCAGAAATCACCTAATTTCTGGAGGTTGTATTTGCTGAGTATTAATTTGACGATTAAACAAAAATCCAAACGGCATTTTGTTTTAAATGGTATTTTAAATTAAGATTTTGAGTTTAATATTACAATAATAATGTTCTACCAGGTATTTTTGTAGTTTCATCCCTATTAGAATTGAGCTGAAATTACCTGGAGCAAGTACAGTAAAAAGGAAAAGCACAAGTTGTAACACAGGGACACACCTTTGGGACGGTACTATTCTATCAGACACACCTTCCCAGCACACATAGGAATTACTTTATCACAGTCAGAACAGATATATGACTATATTGGGGAGATGAGAGTAAACAGTAGAGTTTTATTTTCACTCCACATTAGGGGTACCTATAGGTAGATACTAAACCTGAATCCTGTGAGGCACCAACACTGAATTGTAGTAACAGGAATCTTTAATTTAAGAAGTTGTTGGGGTCAGTATGAGGTCAGACCATTACCACGTGGGTATTGAACTGAGGACCTTATCACTGTGGGGTGCCAGTGCTACCTACTGAGCCACTTTACCTATTTATTCAAATATTATTTAAATATTATCTTTTCTGGTGAGTAATACTTCTCTACATTTTTAAATGGACACTTATGGAGACATGTCTGCTACTTTCCCTATTACAATCAGTTGAGACTCATCTGAGAAAGTCAGCTGCACATCCTCACACACAACCAAGTTACCTTGGTTTACAAAAAAGTGAACGTGCTTGCATTTCCAGGACTTCACCTTCATTCTTTTTTAATGTTATGTATAGTTTGACCGTCCACTTTCCTTGTCACTGGAGAAGTCATCCACGAACATTAACATTGATTTATGGGCTATTGCACTCAAGCTACAAGTTGCTGAAAGTAATTCAGGTAGCTCTTAAACTACTTGTGTGGACGATGGTCATTTGTGGAATATTTTTTTATTAACTTCCAATCAAATCATAGGTCATGACTACTTATTCATATTTTAAATAACATTACCGTACTAATTGTGCTAGGCATACATAGAAACATCACACTATTTACACTACGTAAAAATATAAGTAAATCTACAAGTGATATTTACACTGTGTAGAAAGCAACACCATGCTATTTACACTAACTGTAACTATACACTAACCACAGTCACGTGATTTACTAGACAGGGTTAATGCAAATAGCACTGCTGTGTGGTTAGTGCTTTTTCACTTAGTACAGGTTAAGCAGGGGCAAATCTGGAGAAAAATAGTAAAATAATAAAAAACAGGGGAAACAACTAAATGATAGGCATGCAAAAAGCCTCTGGAGACTGCTCAATGAAAATGAAAAATCAGAGTGGAGTTTGCATTGCTTGCAGATTTATTTAGTTGTAGTCTGTGTTGAGCTGAATGATGGTAAAGCCCAAACCTTTTTGATGCAGCTCCATAACAAGCACAAATTGGTTGTATATACCTGTATCTTCAGTTTTATCTGGCGCTATCTGGCTTTGTTTGGCTGTGCATATGGAGCCAGTCCCACTGTGAGGTGAGCATGCTCCTGTACGAAGAAGGATCAGCTGATAGATCTCTTCCCTGGGATTAGGTTCCAAGTTAAATGCTGCAGGTTTCCAATGGTGCAATGCTGATCTAAGACAGAGCCATCCACCATGCTAATCCCTGTATTTACTCAACTGGCTCCTGTAACTATAAACACTGACTGGAATCACAGGGCCACAGATCTGTGCAACGTGTCAACCCAAAAGCACAGGAAAGGCCAGTTATTTTCTGACAGTTACAAAGGGGAACACCCATGAGGTGTTTATATGGTCCATAAGAGCTTAACGGCTGAATTGTATTGTTCAGCTCATCTGATGAGTAACAAGAAGGTAACCTCATTTCAAGATTACAGATTAGCCATGTCCTGTCATATTATCCTTTAGATCTTTGGATTCATTGTGGATTTTTTATTTTGTTAGAAGCGGAGACTTAAGGGAGGACTTTCCATATGAAAAATTTGGGAGTAATGGAAAAGAGGTCTGGACTAACTTTGCCTTAAGCTTTTCATCAAACATTATGGTCATGCTTCACTAAATCTGTGTGAAAGAACTTTTAGTGGAGATACCAGACTGTTTCCCACATCCAAGTTCTTAGTTATTAGTCATGATAAAAGCAATGGCATTGCATCATTGCAAATCTTAGAATACTGAGTTCACTGCTTCTGGAAGCAACAGTAAAAGAACAGTTTTTTGGGATTTGAATTGGATTTCCATGTCTGAGCAGCTGCAGTTAAGACTGAGATCACTGTGCGCAATGCCAAGTGCAGGTGAAGCTACTTCATATGGGAATAATAATCCTCTTCTAATAATCCTCTTCAGAGTTGATTATATGAAATGTGTGAAAGAACATATTTAGAAACCCTAGGCCAATGACATTAAATACAACATTTTAATGTTTCACAGCATTACCGGTACAGGACATCTCACTGCCTCACTGCTTTATGGGCGTCTACAGGAAATTCATTACTCATATGGACACTGGTCACAAATTTTAGGGGATATTTCAAAATGAAAATGAAAAGGATCCCACAAGAACTACTGGACAATCTAATGCTGTACATGCCCCATCGCTGTCAGGGTGCTTTGGCTGTCCTGAGTGACCATACACCCTACTGAACAGTCAATGCATGGCACTCTCATCCAGTTTGACATGCTTCTGTTTACCCCATGAAATGTCACTTGCTATTCAATCACAATAATCGAGTTTGCATCTCTTTTGCGTAATCAAAAAACTTTCTTTGACTTTGACACATGCCTACTGCAGATGACTAACAAACACTATGAACAAGAAACATTTATGTTAAGTGAAGTAATTAAAAGATTTCATGGGCATATCTTCACTCTCTGTGACACCTACACACCATTAAGGTACACATTGATATTTAATATGGATCACCAATATGCAACCCTGTGTGTTTGTAAAAAGTGATAATACTTTGTAATGTTAAAAAGAGTTATAAGGATTAAAACTTACTGCTTGCTTTTTAAGTTTTAAATATCGACTGTAAGTAATGCATCAAGATTTGACAGGCTAGCCAGTAAGATCAGTAGTTTCACTAAATGTATGCTTATCATTTAAAGAATGTACTTTAAGTACAGCTTTACATATCTACATAGTTTGCTATCCTATGTTGTTCAGGCAGTTGTAAATTATGCACAGCAGTCTGGTAAATGTATTGCATCAATGTAGTCTTCCTAGTACACCTAGTCGTGTATTCAGTTTCCATTAGTGTCAATCTGGTGAGGGTTGAGGTACAGGCATTTACAGTCTATTATGTCCTTAAAAACTGGGATGGTAATATGGTCCAATGAGACAAAATAATGATACTTGCTTATTTGTTTATTGGGGAAACTGATTGAATATTACATATCTATTAGTGGCAAATGTATATGAACGCATGCTATCAGTATCTGGTGTGACTGCTTGTGCAACTGAAACTGTAACTGTTAATCAGTCCTCTACATCTGCTTGGAGAATTTTTGCCCAGTCCTCCATACAGAACGTCTTCTGTCCTCTCATTACGCGTTAGAATAAGGTTAGGACTTTGACTTGGCCATTCCTAAACATTTACTAAATTTGTGTTCTATGGGTTTTTTATGTAATAATTTTTTTTATTTGTGGTGTAATACAGAATTCATTGTTCAATTAGTGAGTGTAATCCAATCTTGCCCAGATGCAGCAAAACAGGCCCAAGCCATGAAGCTACTAATGTCCGTCAAAATAATTTGCTTACTTCAAAAAAATTTCTTTACAGTTAAACTAAAATGCTCTGTTTTGATCTCATCTGTCCACAAAACACTTCACTAATGTTCTTCTGGCTTGTCCCCTGCAAACGGGCAGTAGGGTTCTTTTTGGATAACAGTTGCTTTCTCCCTGTAATCTTGCCATACAAACTGTTGGTATATAATTCTAACTGTAATCTTTGGTGGGAAAGTAGTCATGGTCTGGTGATATTTGGTTTAGTTTTGTTAGACTTCTTGGTCCCCAAGTTTTACTAACTTACTTAATGCTAAATCCAGTTTAGGGTTTCAGGAAACTGAGGTTTATCCAGCGGCACTGAGCATAGTGTGGAAACCACACCATGTCTTTGAAATCTGAAAGGCAACCTGGAAGAAACCGACAGAAACAGAAAGAACAAATTCCACACAGCCAAGATAAGACTCGAACCCGAGTCTCTGAAGCTCTAAGGCAACGGCAGTAACCACTGCATCTCCGTGTCACCTCCTTAATTCCTGTGAAGGAAAATCTTAAATGCAGTAAAATACAATGGCAGGCTGGGAAATTTTGTGCTTTCAATTTTGTGGCAATCCTTTCTCGTCTCCGGATGGCAATGCCTGAATACAAAAAGAGAGGTGTATGATGTATGGTTTACCCAGTTTGGTGCGGAAGAACTTGACTGACCTGCACAGAGCCCTGACCTCAACTCTTGTTCCAAAATCTAGTGGACAGCCTTCCCAGAAGGCTTTTTTGGCAACAAAATGTGGAGCAGCTGTATATTAATGCCATGATGTTGGATATGATGATTGGGTGTCAGGTATCCACAAACCTTTGGCCATTGTATCAATATTTAAGCCTAAATATTTCTGAGAAATGTCAGTCCCCACAGCCAGGAAATAGAGGAAAACAATTTATTCAGTATGTTATGGTGGACTAAAAGAAGTCAACAACATGGTGTCAAAGGCTCTTATGGATGACATCCAGCCCAAACAGACTTGGCACTGGAAACAACAGAACAAACCACAATACCCATGACTGTTGAATAAACCACTCTGCTTTTTCCATTACAGCACTATGGTGTTATAGGTGAGTGTTTTCCAAATCTGGTCCTTGAGAACCCGTACACCCTTTATTTTAGTATTTTTCCAGCTTAAACACACCTAGCTCTTTTAATACCAAACCCATCTAGGGTGTGCTATTGATTTAAATTGTAAATATACGCACACAATTGCAAATTTATGAGAATTCACACAAGCTGTGTTGTACCGAATGCTACAAATGATTAAGCCGAGGGATTGGTTTGGTGCTTGTAAATGTTCTAAAATCCTTGCTTTGTGAAACCTAAAAAATGTATTCACTCTGCTGCTAACCACAGTTGTTTGTTTATATCTGTGATGGCAACATGGAACGTGGAACTACCCTGAAGGCACTTAAGGGCCAGACATGCTGACTTTTAATTACAGTTAAAAGTCAACATAAACTATTTAATATGGTGGTGCAGACATAGGATAACAGATGTGCTAAGGCCCAAAAAGTGCAGACCTTTATGTTGGTAAACATACAACATACTGAAGAAAAGAACAGTAGACTACCAGAATTCAAAAAAGAAACACAACCCTACCTAGCCACTTTTCCTTACAGGAGACTATAAACACACTTCGACAAACACCTGGTGACCTTGTCTGTCTGGACCATGGTAATATAAAAACAGTAAGTGATTAGCATCAGCCCTTATCCATTTCAGTGAAATTTTCTTAAAACTTCAATTCTTTCACAGTACCATCGTGAGTTCATCATGTCCATGTGTGTGTCCGTGTGTTACTTTCATGTCCTGACAGAAATATGGTAATTATGAAAATGCTAATATATGGACCCCACCACAATGTTGCCATTATTTTGTTATTAAGTCAGAAGCTCAGAGTTTTCTATTAGACATGAGAAATGACAGTAAAGAGATAACGGTGTTCACAGATTGAAAATCTCTAGTGTACATTTGTAGAATGAGTCAGTGGGCATGTATGACTTTAAACTCAAAGCAGAAACCTCTAAGGGTCAGAGGAAAATGTCATGTGATTCATCTTGATAGAAATGGGATGATTGTGACATAACCTGATGCTTCATGTGTCTCATTAATACTTACAAGAATAAAGCAAACATAATATTTAGTCCTTAAAATGCTAGTTATTTTGAATGTAAATTTATGAAAATAAGCAGTAGAAAAGGCAACCCAATCTTGCAATATTGCAATATTACAGTGTTGTAATCAAGGCCAGAATTGACAGTTACCGAGATCAAAACCATGCTTAGATTTTTTTATTTACATTTAGTATTTATCATGCAAGAAAACAAAGCAGGAAATGGGGAAAAAGTGAGTGAGTCAAAAGTCACAGGACAGGTCACGTGCTACATTGTGGACTTTTCGCAAAGGCTGCTACAAATGTTGTTGAGGTTTATTTGTTGGTAGCGATCTTCAGATGACCACTATGTGGCTTACTGTCCACAGTCCCAATTTCTCTATATTTGGCTATGAGTGATGCAACAATGTTGTGTGAAATTGGTGATCTCTCTGGGTTGATTCTGGTTGTTGAAGTCTGCGGCTATGAACTGGCAGCTGTGCTTCCCGGATCAGAATCGTCACTTCCATCTTTAATGACCTGTGACAAACAGCAAAAGTTCAAACATTTCTGTGTTGATAACTTTCAAACCACGAGATATATTGCGAATATGATTGTGGAACTAGATTTCTGAGACAATTCTGGTCTTGATCTTGGATCTGGACTTGATCCAAAATGGCGGCTTTCTGAGACCGGGCTTGAATACTTAAAGGAGACCAATGCCAAAAAGGGGAAAATCAGACAAACACCAGACATAGAGGAACTTTAACCCCAGAAGATGGGATCAGTTAATCATTATCACTACATACTCTACCAATTTATCTTGCATAATTAACTGTACAAATACAATGAAATGGGTGAAAGTGTGTTCATATTTCAGATTTAAAAAGCAAGCCACCTGGATTTTCTCTTAGTCCTCACTTGTACCTAACACTCACTGACTGTAATTTGAAATACAGGAGTTGATCATGCAACTTTGACTATGATAAATGTTGGTAGAACTGGATTTTAATACTAATCATTGACATGTTTCTAAGAGAAACCACACAAAAGCAACCTAAGCATGAAAGCAACATACTAGAATGTTCTGTCTTTTTTGCATTAAGTTTTAGAATGCCTTGTTTATTTTACATTATTAGTAGAATCCTTAAGAAGAATTAGCACAGATAAAGTTAATACTATCCTTGGCTTTGCAGAGAAAACTCAAGCATTTATGTATTAGTGTTGTGTTTTGATAAAGATTTGTATTGTTTGGCTGAGATCAGCCCTACTCCATCCTTTGATCTTATTTCTGGACGGCACACTCTGAGAGCACATGTCCTGCAAAGTCCCAGAAATTCCTAAATATGAGTGTTTTCAATCTTTATGTCTTTATATACAGTATGCCATGGTAAATTTATAGTGGGTCTTATATAATGTAGCCTATAACCTACAATTTATTCACTTTATAAGCAAACCACATACTACATGTGCATACATTCACCGGCAATTACACTCATTGTCCATTTTATCAGTTCCACTCACCATATAGAAGCACCTCGTAGTTCTACAATAACAAACTATAGTCAATCTGGTTCTCTATATAAAGTACTTTGTTAGTCCTCTTTACTCTGTTATCTAATGGTCAGGACCTCCACTGGACAACCACAGATCAGGTATGATTTGCTTGATGGAACACTGTCAGTACTGCAGTGACACTGATGTGGTGGTGGTGTGTTAGTGTGTCCAGCACTGGTAGAAATAGATCAGACCTGCTGAATATGGTTAACACCTCAGTGTCACTGCTGGACTGAGAATAGTCTACCAACCAGAGTGCTGTATGAAGCATTATGTGAACACTGATGAAGGATTAGAGGATGGCTAACAAATGAGCTGATGTCTTTGTCTCTGAACAGATGGACTACAGTGTATAATTGTAGAACTTCAGTGTGCATTGACCAATAAAACCTAAATAAAGAATAAGCAGAATATAAACTAAAAATATAAAGGGCCTAAGAATTTTGCACAGTACTGTACACATGAGCAGTGACGCAGGTGGTTAGCGCACTCTCTCAACTCTTAGATGCCCGGTTCCATTCTGACCTCGTACTCCATCTGTGTGGAATTTGCATGTCCTCCCCATGTCCAGGTGGGATTATTCTGAATTATCAAGCTTTCTCCTGTGTTCCAGAGACATTCATTAGGTTGTTTAGTGACTGTGAATTGGCCCATGACTAGTGTGTTGTTGTAACCTTTTGTTTGTCGTGAATACAGCCATTGGCGCTGATTTGATGTTAATGAAACCAATAAACAAACAAAAGTATATGTATATGTAAGACATGTTTAATTTTGTATCAGTATTTGAAGCATTATGAATAAACATTGTGAGTGGCGCAGATGATACACATGTGAAGGATCAAGATGCTTTGAGTGTCTTATGAGCGCTGTAAAACAAAACGCAATGTTGGCTTTAAGTTCACATGGTCCCAATCGCTGGATTTCTTTTTGTCTGAATATCTGAGTGCTATTGACACTACTTAGTACTTATCATATAAATCTCCCCAAAATTTCTGCGGCTTCCCTTATAATTTACTTGTCAATTCTCACCCGCTAAATGAATTACAGGAAAGCTACCAGTTAGAGAGGGTGAGGGCTAAGACAAGTGATGCCACAAGTAAGCACCTTTTTCAAACTTCAGCTGAAGAACTGTTATCAGATAGATACATGCTTTTGTAAGAGTCTATAAGCTAACACTTCTGCACCCACACTTCTGTTGTGGGTGAAATTTATGCTGTTACTTGATAAAAAATAAGACACCCAATGTTTGAGAGTTCTAATAATTACACTGTAAAGGTGATTTGTCACTTTATTTCATTTTCTTTAATAAGAAGTTACAGTTTTGTACAAGTTACAATCTTTTAAATTAATCCCAGGTTTCTTTTGCCGATTTTTGCATCAGAGAGTTCAGATGCAAAAGATGTGCAGGTGTATCAGAGTGAAAAAAACAAACATTTAGCTACGTTGTCAAGGTTCAAACTCACAATATACATGTTACATTTTACCTGCATTTACATTTTTTACTGTGCTCTTCACCAGTCAATCTTATAACTGCTATAAATGAATATATATAAGTCATATTAACATATTATCATATTATGGTTCTACAATACACATGGTTCTACAATACACAAACATAATAATATAAAATTTATACTATAATTACAATTTAAATATATAATTTAATTTAAAAACGAAAGTACATACCGATATAATGATAATAATAAAAATATAGGAAAATGTATATAATTGCAAATGTTTTTCCTGGCAAGGGATGCAGGAATTCTAGCACCCATCCCCAGTGAGCTCAAATTACATGTATCTGTTCCTTGGGTGGGACAGTAGTCCCTCACAAGGCACTACTGGGATTTAACCCTGGGTTTGTGGACTGGTGTATTAGACCCCCTGCACCATCAAGGCCCTTATTATTATTGTTAATATAATAATAATTATTATTATTATTGGTGTTCAGTGCTGTAGTGACAGTTTTCAAGACCACCACCACCACAGTGAATCCCAGAGGTGCCTTTTAGCCAGGTTTGCTGTCATATAGTCATGTTCGGGTGTGCCTGATGAAGGAGAGGTCTGTCAGGGTCGTGTGCTTCCAAACACTACTCAGAAAAGGTAAATTAATAACATTTCAGGTCTGACACTCTTGTGTTTTCACATGTTAAATGGTTAGAGCCTTGGTAGGATGAGGGAAACCTCATGGTATTCATGGTATCCTCAAGGTTTCTTCCTACAATTTTTAGGGAGTTTTTCCTTGCCACTGTCGCCCTAGGCTTGCTCAACTTGGGATTGGTCTTTTAGGAAAGTGTAATATTGTGAA
>JAVSBV010020246.1:0-12117 GCA_033117975.1 Parotocinclus spilosoma | reverse complement strand
TGAGCAAGACCCTTAACCCACAATTGCTTGGATTGTAAGACTGTATAAATTGTAAGTCGCTCTGGATAAGGGCGTCTGCTAAATGCCGTAAAAGTAGGGCAACAGTGGCAAGGAAAAACTCCCTGAAAGTGTTAGGAAGAAACCTTGGGAGGAACCAAGACTCAACAGGGAACCCATCGTTCATGGGTGGCCTAGATGTTAATTAAATAAATACATAAAAGTATATTGAATTATAGCAAATTTAGGTAAATAATTTAAATTAATAAAGCACATCGGAGGCACATCGTCTCCTTATGTCCAACCGATGGAACCACTTGGCCACCACAGTCCATCATTCAATCATTCAGCATTCTAAATCCATAGACTTTAATATGGTCGTGGTCCTCCTTTTCACCTAGAACACTTCCACACTTCTCAGAAGGCTTTCTATGGACTGTGTCTCTGTGGGCATTCGTGAGGAAGAACATTTGAGAGGTCAGTGATGTTAGATGAAAGAGCCTGGCACACAATCTCAATTAAAGTTCACCCTAAAGGTGATTTATGGGGTTGAATTCAAAGCTCTGCGTAGGCCGGTCACAAAAATTAGGGGATATTTCTTTAAGAGATTTTTCATCTGAAAAATATTCCCTTATTTGTCTGACCAGTATACTCTCAGACCAACCACCCCTGCTACAAACACACATGGAGCAAGAAACTGTCTTTTATGTGACAGCCCAACACATTGCTGTTGTATTAACGATGATCATCAACATCTTTGTGCTTATCGGACTGCAACACCCTGACGCATTCAGTCTGTCAAACTGATTCCGCATGCGTCTAATAAAACTTTGTGTTTAATAAGACTGTGCACCAGAGCCTGAGTTGCCATGTGTGTCATGAACATAATAACCATAATAATAAGGATAACTTTAATCAGATCCAATACGTTTATGCAAGCACATGTTGTCCAAACAGTTCTTATGCCTCGCTGTTATCTTGTGCTCTCCCGTCATGTAGACATGAACAAACCTGGAGCCGCTCAGAGACTGAAATTTTAAACATTCCTGTAGAAAATCTGCTCATTTCCCATGTGAAGCACCTTAACATTACATGAAGCTGCTGTTCTCGCTTGAGCTCGTCTCCGAGTTTAATGCTTACGTAGGTACAAAGTGAATTACATATTCAGACCGTCACCCCCCCCCCCACCTCGGGGGCATTTTGATGTGATTGTAGTTGAAGTTGTGCTTCCAGTGCAGTCTTAAAGTCTGATTTGAAGAAGTTGGTGCCATCCAAAGAGACGCACATGGCTAATTTAAAGAGGTACTAAACCAAAAATGCAAACGCAGGCCATTTAAAGAACAATTTACCTAAGATGTTGCTAACTACAGTGCTAAGTTTAAAAAAAAAGACTGCGATCTGAACATATTACAAACAAAGTTTTTTTGACGGTTCATTGTTTTTCAAATTACACCTGAGAGCCAGTTATCATCCCTTTCTTGTACCAAATTGGTTGCTTCGGTGCTGTTGAAAAAAGAAAAAAAGAAAAGAAAGCTGGTCATGATGTAGCATCTCCCGTATGGCATGTTTAAATGAAAATCTGACAGGTTTCATAAAATTCAGCCTGATGTGTATTTGTCTGTTTTTTTTGTCAAACCAGACTCGTTTGATCGTTTCACGCACACTTCTATTTATTTGTGAAGTTGCCAGATTTCCCAGCAGTTCTATACACAGGAGCATAAAAACACATTTATATATGAACACGGTCCAACAAGTCAGCTCCTCAAGTCCCCTACTAGAACTACCTGCTCAATTATAGGTGCTGCCATGATGAAGTGAAAACATCTAGGAGCAACAACAGCTCAGCAGAGAAGCACCAGACGCTCTCTTTAAAATAATTTGTCCTCTGGTGCAGCGTCAAAACTGATGCTGAGGCAACACCAGGTTAATAACTACTAGTTTAGAAGAATTTGTTCTGTTAATTTTGTTAGGGACCGTGTACAAATGACATTTATCTCTTACATTACATTTACAGCATTTAGCAGACGCCCTTATCCAGAGCGACTTATAACTGATGCAGTCTTACAATCCAAGCAATTGTGGGTTAAGGGCCTTGCTCAAGGACCCAACTGTGGCAGCTAGGCAGAGGTGGGACTTAAACCTTGGACCTAATGGTCCAGAGGCCAGTACTTTAACCGCTAGGCTACCGCAGTTCCAGATACATTTCCAGATAGAAGAAATGCTTTGCACCACAGTTAGCTAATAAGATGGATAACATTTTTATCCAGTCTCTCAGCAGGCAAACTTAAAACAAATACAGAATACAATACAGAATTATTAGAAACCACAATATCAAACATATAACAACATACCCATATAGATTCATCTTCCTAAACAAACCCAAATGCAAACAGAATCCACACTGATTATTATCTATAGGGGTGCAACGATACACTCCTAACAGGGCGATTTGTTTCACGATATCGATTTCACAGTTCGATTTTCTTATGATTTTTTTTTCTTATGATTGCTGAAGCATGCACAATGATAAACAATGCACATTTTCTTAAAAAAGCAAAAACAACACCACCACCGCATTTGATTTTTAACTAGTAAACAAAATGCTCTATTGTAGCGTCACTACACTTCTTAAAAAGCTGAGTGAAAACATTCCTTGTTTATTTCTAAAGAATAACAATTCAATATAATGTGTACTGGGGACTTTCTAAGGATTGGGATTGGCCTTATAAGCTACGTTGAGACAATGCTCCAATAAAAAAAAAAAAGCTATAAAAATAAATCTGACTTGACTAAAATATTTACCCAAACCTTTTAGTTTGGATGTTTTGGTGATCATATACACCCCCACCCCCTAAATACAACGCAGTGTCTTTACTTATCAAGCTGCATGCAATTTGCAATAAAAGGATTACGGACTGGCTCTTAGACTGAGCTTATTTAAAAGCACAGCCGATGGCAGCATCCCGGCAGAAAGATCCGTAATGAACTGAAACCTAATATTAGGTTATTAATTTTTGCCCGTGTTCAGTGCCCTTCATCCTAGCATCTCCTCCAGCATTTTGTCTCATCATTCCCATTTTCGGTGCATTATTGATTTCTTCATACGAGGCCGTGTACGGTATTGATTACATCATAACCATGTTCCGCTACTTCACTTCACCTACCTGCCTCTTTTATTTCTTCTCTTTCCTCTGGGCTTTCTCACTCATTTATTAGACGACTGAAAACACAAAGGATGCTCTGAAACTTTTACCTCCACAAACATCGCTCACAATGAAAAGAAACCCTGACGAGTGGCAGCGTCGGGTTCATGATTGAATCCTTTACGGGGCTGGAGAGATTAGACAGTGGAAGAATCAGAGGTCTTGAACGCATCCCAGGTGGTCAGTTCAGTACATAAGACCAAATAACAAACAAAGGTGGGGTTAACCACCCGTGACCTTTTCTGTTCAGCCAAACCTACCCCGAGTGGCTTGGCCAGCTTAAGTGTCCAGACAGATGTGCCCTGAACACTCAGCTGCTCCAACTAAGTGACCCCTGGGATATGGGGGAATTCTTTTTATACTTTCCATATTCAGAATGAATTGAGGCTGAATAACTTAGTGAGCTACTGACAGTTAACCAGTTACTTACCGTAATAACTGCATTACTATTCCCACTATGCCTTGATTTAAGAATAGGAGGATTTAGTACTTTTTAACATATGGTGTACATACATGCCGGACTATGAGAAGTAAAGTGTTGATAACATGACTGAAAGGAGAGGTTACGGTACAGAGATGAGATTCCGCAGATGTTGGTTGTGTTGGTTTGGTTTTGTATCTTGATAGTGATTGCTCGATATTGCACAATGAATTCAAAGCTATTGAATTGATATTCAATTGATAAATTACTTCCAGTGTTGTTTTTTTATCATTGTTGCGTTCACTTTAGTGTGAAAATATAGCCCCAAACAGACTGAGGTGATTCCACAGAGGTGTGTCTGGACTTTCACAAGCCGTTAAACCACCCGAACTTAACGATGCCGTTTAACCCAAACTCTGTAACAGACGGACCTCACCTTGCCAGAGGCAGAATATTAATGAGATGGGTGCAGCAGGTACAGTGCTGGCCCCCAATGCACAGGTTCATATCTTGCCTCCGGTGAGGTGAGGGCTTCCGGTTATACACGGTTGCATTTCGGTTTACTGGCACAACAGAGACATGTTGGCACCGTTAGCCTCCGGTGGTTATTGATGCCAGTTTTGGAAAGTTTAGATAGAAAAGGCCTTTGTACGTTTTAAATCGCTAAAGGCTATGTGATGCTCAGGGTGGGGATCAGGCCGGTCATGTTATGTAACGATGACCAGGGGGTTGCACCTCTTTCTCTGTTCTCTGGCATTAGAAAATCATTTAATACACAAGATATTTTAGGTTTATCAATGTTTTAAAACTTTTTCAGTTCACAGCTTTTGTTCATGAACAATTTTATAGCAAAAAATAACAATAAAACTAAATGTCTTCCTTTTCTTGTACTTCTTTGAGATAAAAAAAATTATTACAGGAGAACAAAGGATTGAAAACATAAAATCTTTTTCAGTTCATGAACTATAATATAGCTTAATACATAATAAATAACTAAACTAAACGTCTTCCTTTCATTGCATGTCTCTGGCATTTAAAGACCATGAAGAGCACAAAACGATTAAAGATGAATGAATAATAAAGCTTTTTTCAGTTTGTGGTTTTTGTTCATGAACTACAACAATACATTTCTCCTTTTTATTTCACTTCACACATTCTCAGGTACTTAAAAACAAACTGCACAACATTATTACAAAAAAACAAAGGACAAAGTAAGCATAAGAATAAACATAAGAATTCAGTTCAATTCAATTTTATTTATATAGTGCTTTTTATAACGGAGCATTGTCTCAAGCAGCTTTACAATATTATATGATCTTAAAAGGCCAATCCCAAATTGAGCAAGCCTAGGGCGACAGTGGGAAGGAAAAACTCCCTGAATGTAGTAGGAAGAAACCTCGGGAGGAACAAAGACTCAACAGGGGACCCGACCTCCATGGGTGGCCTAGATGTTAATTAAATAAATACTTAAAAGTATATTAAATTATAGCGATTCTAGGTAAATAATTTAAATAAAAACCAAATGAATAATACAATTTAAATTGGTAATAAAATAAATAAACTAAATTATAAAACAAATGGATTATAAAGAGTCCTCAGTGGGAGGTCCATGGAAGCAGATCTTGTCCTGATGTCCAAATGATGGAGGGAGTTACTGCACTCTATTGGGACCGACCTCCGCCCATGGTGACCAGCAGAGCGGCGCCGAGCCGGAAGAACCTCCAAGCCCGTAGTTCTGGAACAAGCACCGGAACATCAACTCTGAGAGAAAAGAGAAAATGTAGTTACTTATGGGTTAGGAGCACAGAGTCTGTTATCCATTACTGATGACTTGTGCATCATGAAAACTCCGGCAGCACTACTATAGCAGCATAGCTAAAGGGAGAGAAGCGGAAGGTAACAGCCAAGAGGTAAGAGCAAACCTGAGCCATGTCATGGTCTAAATCTAACTAGAAGCCTGAGCAAATAATGTTTTTAGTCTAGACTTAAAGATTTGGAGAGAGTCTGAATCTCAAGTGTTTAAAATGAACACCATTCTGGACAAATTACACAACATTTAAAATAAAATGTGATATAAAATTCTCCTGGATTTCAGGACACAGTGGCTTCACCGTGGCTAAAGCCTCTAATACTTAAATACATACAAGAAGAATGGAATACCCATGCAAGCCATAAACAATAAACTGTACGAGCTCAGCCCCAAAATAAGCTGCAATCCAAAAACATACATTTATAAGGCCAGACTTCTTTAACTGCTTGTTCTTCAGATGTCCCTACTTAAGAATCTACTGAGGAGGGAGGGGAAAAAAATGAAAATAAAATCTTTATTTTTCAGCACTTTTTAATTTCCCGAGGACAACGTGGAATCAACACAAGGAAGGAGGAAGAAAAAAAAATAATTAAAAAATAAAATTCATTTAACCTACAATTAAATGAAAGTGAATCTGGAAAAATTAATGGACAGAACAAAACCGTTGGCTCTCCACCGGAGGGCGGAAAAAGCAAAAAAAAATTTATTTTTTTTTTCCAAACCATTGGTGCTGTGGCGGCTCTGTGAAATATGAAATATTATTATTTTTTTATGTTCTTCAATTATGATCGTCGGCGGATTCGCGAAACAAGCAATAAAAAAAAAAAGTCTGGCCTAACAGATGGGATCAAGTAACATACACGCGATGTCGCATCGCACACACCCGATTAACACACTCCTTTTTATTAAAGGGAAAAGAAACCCCCCAATGTGAGTAATGCAAAAAAACAATCACTATTAAACACCTATTAGCCGAATGCCCAAAATACCTACCTATAAAACTAAAGGTACATGTATAAAATACATTAACTGACATTTCAACAAAGATAACGCAAATAAAGTACTACATTTTTGACCATCGCTAGACTAAGAGCCCACATTTAAGAACAAGGTAACAGTAGACAACACTGAGTAATACAATACCTTTCCTGCCACTAAATGGCCAAAGAGCTGAAGTGACGTTAATCCCCATCAACCAGCCAGCCAACCAACCTGCCCTATTACAATGTCTTAGTTTGGAAGATTTGGTCAAGCTTGTGCTAAGCTCCAACTGTGATTGTGAACATTGTTCCCAAAGTCCTCACGTTTCCAGGCAGATTTAAAACGGCTCAGTTATCTTTATTTCATGGCTATCTTCTGTCAAGTCCAACACACTTGATAAGTCTTAATTCTATTTTTATGGGCAATGGCTGTGGTAAACATTCACCATTTGAACCAGATCATCTTGGTTTGGGGAATCCAGAGTGGACCTCAAATATCACTGGGTGCAGGTCCTGTGAATGAATGGTGATGGAACGTCATTCCATTGCAGGCCTTTTTAACAGCGCCGCCCAAACGGCACATGACATTTCAAACCCAACCCATGGTTCAAAGCAAGGAAGGTTTTTAGAAACTGCGGTTTCCCGTAACTGGCTCTTGGGCTCCACAGGATCTGCACAACTAAACTGATGAGGGGATCAGTTTTGGGTGTCCCCCAATTTTTGTGAGCAGTATATTATAGTTGAGACGCCTCAGCTTTTTTCCAGAATGCTTTTAGAGAATTTAATGATGTACCTCTGATCCTTACAGAGACCCGTCAGTGAAAAGGACTGTATGTAAGAAATGCTGTTCTTTACTGATCCCCGGTGTTACAGCTACTGTCCGTCAAAGAAGTAAGGGTTTTTTATTTCCAGACATACCATTTGCATTTTAGAATCATTTGTTAGTTGTTTGGTGTCCAGCGGGTTTACCTGGTGATGTTTAACCTGATCGTTATGTCGTTCTCCTTTTCCGTTGTCAGGAGGAGGTTCCCGGCAGCGTACAACAGTAATACGGTGTCTCAGCTGTGGGCAAACCAAAAGGTTTCCTAACAATCCGAAACATCAGCTGTGGGTCGACCAGCCAGAAGCTCAGTTAGAAAATCAGCAGAATCAAAATAAAACCGGTACAGCATCTTTATTTTTATTTATTTATTTATATATATATATATATATAACACACACACACACACACACACACACACACACACACATATATACACGCACACACACACGCTGACCCGTAGCCTGACCGCATTAAGACCACCACGGAACAAATGGGATTTCAGTGACGGTCCAAATTCTCAACACTGTACGACTAATATGGTTTTGACCAAACATTGTGTTGTCCTGGCATGAGTGCATCACGTGTAGCAGCATTACTTTTGAATCCTACACAATTAGCTGTAACTTAATGCTTTATCTAAAAACTAGACTGAGAGCTTTAACTGAAATAATTGTTAGAATGGGATGAAAAATGATGACATCTGAGATTTAAAGACCATCATTGGATTGGCTGCTTTGAATTTGAAATGAAATATATAAATCATATTTAGATAGGTGACGTCAAAAGGTATACAATATAATTTTGTACGTTTATTATTTTTTTTGGCTTCACGTGGCCGTGGCTTGGTACCTTTGCCGCTCACATACCCGTCCAAGTATCGGTGGTTCAGTGGTAGAATTCTATCCTGCCACACAGGAGGCTCGGATTTTTTTATTATTATTTAATATATTGATTGTATGTTTGTCCGAAGACCAAGAGTACCAAAAAGTAAATTTATTTTAAATGTTTCGAATTTTTTAAAGATAATTTGAGTTTGTTTCCAAATGTTAAAAAAAACAACAAAAAAAACGCCTAGTCACTCACTTTTCACGGTTGTACAGTTATTTTTGCTAGGTTTAATTTTCTGCCACCAGTTTTAACGTGCGAGTGTAGTTTTGTTTTTGGATTTACATGCATCAGATCCTCAGAGGATATTTGTTGGGTTGTGTTCTTGGGTTATTGTTTATTTAATACTACCATAAAGTAAAGCCTACTTTAGAATAAGAATGTAAAGCTTTTAATGAGCTTTCATGTCACTCTATTTGCTAAATACTAAAAAATAAAATGAGCCGTGTGTTTACTCATGTAACAACTACTAAACTGCTCATAATTATTATAGAACTGTTTATGTAAAACTGTACATCGGTTTAAAATGAGTTTTTAAATAATTTGATTACTTTATTAAACGAGCATCAGAAAAGCGAATGAAAGGTAAAAGTTGTTTGATTATGCAAATGAGATGCAAACTCTGTGATGGTGGTTGAGCAGGAAGTGATATATTCATGGTCAAGGTGAATTTAGTGGAACTATGTTAAATTTGGATGAGGGTGCCCCCACATTGTGTTCAGTAGGGCGTATGGTCACCCAAGAGTGTCAAAACACCCTGACAGGACAGGATCAGATTATCCAGTGGTTCTTAGGGGGTCCTCTTCTTATTTATTTTAATATCACCCCTCGTTTTTGTGAGCAGTGTACATGCTTCTGGCATTACAGTAATATTTGGGACAGTATCGTGCACTGAGACTTATTTTCTGTTTCTTTTTTTCCCCTCGCAGACACCAATCCATCATCCAAAGCTTTGATCCCAGGGGATAAATCTAATAAACCCAATGTTGCTCCTGCAGTGCAGAATTCTACCTCCTGAGCTCCAGCTTCTTAAATCCTTTACTTTCCCAGCTCCTACTCTGATTGGCTTCCAGCTCAGTTCCTATCCTGTGACTGCATGCATCGGGTCATTTCCTCGGATTAACAGGAGATCGTGCTGCGCACAAAGCTGACTCTTAAATTCGCTTTTATTATTTGGACTACAGTAGTTTCCAGTGGTGCCAGATCCCATCAGTGCGACTCAGTTGCTGTGTTTAGAATACAGTGGAACCTCGGTGTTCCAACGCTTTTTATTCTTCCAATTCAGACATCAAACTGTCAGATGTGCAATTTTTTTAGCCTCAACAAAAATTCTGAATTCGAACCTTTGTGAAACCCGTACACAGATAATTCAGTCTGAGGGAAATGAATTGAAATTCAAAAACGCCTGAAACACCTGTCATTTTAGTGTGGGAGGTTTCATGGCTAAATTGGACCAGCCTGGTGACCAATCGTCATTAATTGCACCAGTAAGAGCAGAGTGTGAAGGTTTAATTAGCAGGGTAAGAGCACAGTTTTGCTTAAAATTTTGCAATGCACACATTATGGGTGACATACCGAGTTCAAAAGAGGACAAGTTGTTGTTGGACGTCTTGCTGGAGCATTTGTGACCAAGACAGCAAGTCTTTGTGATGTATCAAGAACCACGGTATCCAGGGTAACGTCAGCATACCGCCGGCTGGGCTGCTATAGCCAAACCTTTGTCTAAAACCAGGTGTTTCAGTTTCATTGTCTAACCCCTGTAGGTTTTAATCCTGAGGTTACACTGTCTAGAAACGGTATGGCTGCTTTCATTTAAATTGGTTGTATGAGAAATAAAAAAAAAAAAAAAAACCTAATTGGGGTTGCATTTAGGTCAGTCAGTATCAACATATTTGTGTGTAATCCACAGTAAATAAATTTCCACTTGTCAATAGAAAGATGGTATGTTTGCTGACAGATTGAGAAACGTTTCCATGGTTTGTTATAAAGTCATGTGGACACAACTGAAATTACAAATCCACATTTTATTACTACAAGTGTATAAAAAGTGTACTTGTGGATACACAAGTGAATTCATACAGATTTTCTTATTCGGTTATCCCCATTCTGTTTAAATAAACTTACAAACATAAAAAAAGGTCGTGGTTCGTGATCGTATGGAAAGACGCGACGATTTGGCGCTGAACCTCTCACGAACTTTTCTTCTCGTCTGAGGTTTTCCCCTTGGGCTGGCGGAATCGTGCCTTCTTTGAAAAAAACAGGTTCTTGGAGAAAAGCAAGGGGACGTTTCCCATGTAGAGAAACAAGGCCAAGATCATGCCTAAAATACAAATGGGAATATTTACAGTGTGAGGGTAACATGGCGAAGAAAATCAACTTAAAACTTTGTACATTTTTGGATGTGAAATGCTGAAAAGACAAAATTGATGTACATTCAAATACAAAGACATAGACACTGCTCATAAAAAGGAGGGGATATTTAGGTAGAAATAGCCCCTAATTAATTATCCCCTAATTGTGAGCAGTATATAATTGTCTTGATGACAATTAGTATATTTTAAAAAGACTTTTAAGGAACTGAAGATAAACATTTCACCTCTTATCATTATCTTTGTGCCTAATATTTGCTTCTTTACCTGTACACATTTTCTTATTACAAACACACAAATTTTGTTTTTCATTTGTTTGCTTTAAATACTGACCGTGTCTTTGTGGAAATTACATAAGGCCAGACTTTTTTTAATTGCTTGTTCCTCGGATGTCCCTACTTAAGAATCTACTGAGGAGGGAGGAAAAAAATAAAAACAAATCTTTATTTTTCAGCCCTTCTCAATTTCTCGAGGACTATGTGGAATCAATACAAGGAAGGAGGAATAAAAAATATATATATTTAAAAATAAAATATATTTAACCTACAATTAAATTAAAGTGAATCCGGGAAAAAATTTAATGAACAGAAGAAAACTGTTGGAACTGATGGCGGAAAAAGCTAAAAAATATTTATTTATTTATTTTTTATTTCAACTATTGGTGCTGCGGTGGATCCGAGAAATACAAAAAAAACCTTTTCTTCAAATGTGATCGTCAGCAGATCCGCGAAACAAGCAATAAAAAAAGTCTGGCCTAAGGTGTCATAGACTAGAGACTAGATAATTTACATAAAATGTTGCTGGAGTTCATTCTCCTGGTTTAGATCTTATTCATCTGAACATTGTCAGTATGTTGATCAAAAAGGAGACGTCTCTCAGCCATGTAGTGTAAAGTTCGGTGTCCCACAAGGCTCTGTTCTAGGCCCTTTACAATGTCACGATGAAACCCTGGTTTGGGCTTCACACAGGCACAAATGGTTCTGCCTGACGGAGGGGAGGTTGGGTACAAGGGTTTTATCCCTTGGTACCGCAGCCATGGCATCCTATCTGCTCCACCCCTCAAGCCTGATCAGGAACATGAATGCATGAGTAAAATGTCTACGCAATATAACCAACATCTGAAGACCAGACACCCAAACACAAATCTATACACTAATTAGAGTTGTATACAGTGACAACCACAGAATATGTCCAGCAGCCATGCACTCCAAGCTACACAAAAACGCCAGGGCCTAGATTCAAATGTTATGGCTTCTCTCTAACTGCAAATTAGCAATGGCTGGAATCCCTAGTCTAAACAACCCGTATACCAGACAGTTTCAAATCCAAGGATATGCAATAAGCTGGAGGTGTTATAACAACGCTAATATAGTCTGACAGGATTATTATGCATGTGCACACAGACAGTAGTTGAGTTCTTTAGGTCTGAGGTTTTAATTGTGGCAGATTCAGCAGAACACAACACTAATGGAAATACTGAACTGTGGGAGCAGTTTCAGTTCAAGTCAAATTTTTTAGCCTTAGGCCAGACTTTTTTATTGCTTGTTTCGCGGATCCGCCGATTATCATATTTGAGGAATACAAAAAAAAATATATATTTTTTTGTTATTTCTCGGATCCGCTGCAGCA
>JAVSBV010020235.1:0-12117 GCA_033117975.1 Parotocinclus spilosoma | reverse complement strand
GATAAATAAAAGTATGAGATTTAAGGGAAAACACAAAATTGTCTAGGTGACCCCAAACTTTTGAACGGTAGTGTATAATAAAGTACAAGATCTTTTAAGGTGTCCATAAAATACTAAATAACCGTATCCCATTTGATTTTCATTGTATATTTGAGTAATTTCTACATTTGTTTAAACATTTGTTTAACTACCAAGTTTACTATAAACCTCCTAATGTCACAATGTAGGCCAGAATTCAAAGTAAAAACTTGCAAGTGTGATCAGAGTTGAAAAGATGAAAGAGAGAGAAGGAAACAGAAGTGACATGCAGAGGTGCAGGTGTGGCAGGAATGGAGCAGATGGTAAAAAAGTTAAAAGGAGGACAGGGGTGTAGACCAGGGCACGAGTCACCCAGACAGACAGGTACAAGAGAATGGGGAGGGTGGAGGGGCAAGAAGAAAAACAATACAGATGGCATGAGATGACTGAGAGAAAAAGACATAGCTGAAGATAAAGGGGGAGAGGTGCAGGAAGGGAGACAGAGAGATGGAGGAGGGGGATATGGACGATGAAAGAGAGAGACAATGATTGATAGAGAAAGAAAGTAATCAGTATCTTTTTGATCAGATGCATTTACAATGACATGCATAACTGTAATCGGCTCGCCTCTGCAGGGAACAAGATGCTGCCATGGTGATGGCTCGCCTACCAATGTCATCCAGTTTAGAAGAGAGAAAGGTGCCACTGGAGCACTTAATAAAAAAGCGCCACAGAAATCGGTACTGAGGATTGGTTACATACATTGCCTATTTGAAATAGCTTTTAATCAAGTATTCAGCTGTACATTGGTTAAACATTGGTAAAACAAATCATTGAACCTTTCTATATGCACTTTATGAACAGATGTATTCCATCCATTATCTTTCACTTAACCCACACGGGGTTGCAGGCCAGCCAGCGGCCAACCAGCAACAACCCTAGACCAAGGGTGCCAAACAGTCATGGGGCGCATACACACGCAGTCACACACTTAGGGCCACTTTAGAGACACCAATTAACCTAACATGCATGCCTTTGGACCGTGGAAGGAAATCTGAGTACCCAGAGTAAACCCACGCAGACAAAGGGAGGACATGCAAAGCCTGGGATTGAACCTACTTGCTGTGAGGCAGCAGTGGTACCCACCAAGCCACCATGCTGAGACAAACGTATTGGGACTCCTATATACTGTACCCATAGTCATTAATATGGAATTGCTCATTAGGATTTTTTTTCCTATTCAATAAGATGATGATTTGGGAGGTGTGCAACCTTGCTTTGTGCACCGGGGCATAGTCAAGCTGGAACAGGAAATGACCTTCCCCAAACACATTCAAAAATTCAGGGATTTCTTCAGAACAACCCATTTCTTCCCTTTTTTTTGTTACTTTACCCATATGTGATGCTGTGACTTGATTAAGAGAGGGCTGTGTATGCCAGAAATCCGAGAACATTCTAGTATGCTTCCTTGTGCAAATCAGAGCAACAACTACAAGATATGTTATTGCAACTAGCACATATTGCATAATGAATGAGTAATTTAGCACCGGAAAAAAAAAAATGAGACCACTCCAAGTAACTCCATTACAATCTTTGATGAAATCCAGCACAAAGCATCATTTTACTTAGTGGTACTTATTAGGTGACCAGCTTAATAAAATCTTATTTACTGAGGAAAAGTACATGATACATGAAAGCTGGGAATAAAATATTAACTATTGTCCAGGGACGCAACAGCAGCAACCCTGAGTGATTGCATACAGTTACTGTTAATACTGTCTTACAATTCGAGCAATTTTTGTGTTTAGGATTTTGATCAGGGACCCATTTGACTTTATAGTTCAGCTCCAATCTTTACACCAAAATGTTCTCTGGTTCCAGCCTGGACTGTTTTGCCATCATCAGTTCCAATCCTTATTCTGTTCCAATTATTTATTTCTTTTCTTATCTTCTTAATCGTAGCCAGTGGCACTGGGCCCACCTCCATCATTGGGAATATAGATTCATACTAAGGGCACTTTGGAAACACAAATTAATCTAACACATCTTTAGAAAGTGTGGGGAAAGCAGAGTACCAGGAGTAAACGCATGCAGACAAGGGGAGGACACGCAAAATCCCCACAGGCAGTCTCTGGGGTCGGGATCGAAGCGAAGATGTTAGAGCAGTGAGGTGACAATGCTAAGCACTGCACCACAGTACCACACAATCCTGACCTCAGACTCCGCCTGTGTGGAGTTTGCATGTCCTCCCTGTGAATTTATTTATTCTGCTTGGATGCAGACGAAAAGCATAATAATGTCTGAGGACTTACATTAGTGAATTCCCACTGTTGTTTACAAGTCAAGGACTTTAATAACACGTTAAAAACAACAATTCAAATAAACAAATAAACACAATCCCCAAGCAAATGCAATGGGTCTAAATCTGTTCCTATAGTGACAACCCACTGACAAGATCCCAACAGTGAAGATACTGGGAGGAAATGGTCAATAACAAGCTGTTACTTTGCATGGGAGTAAAAAAAAAGATCATCACAAACTGTAAGTGCACAAACATGCACAAACACAGACACACAAACACACACCCACACAGTCTGCCAAGTTATATCTTTATACAATCTTTAAAGGGATAATCAAACAATTGGGTGTTAAGGGCCTTGCTATAAGAGCCCAAAAATGGCAGGTTGGTAGTGTTGCGTCTTGAACCCTGGACCTTCCAGTCAGTATTCCAACACTATAATTGCCATGCACACAACATACACATACGAAGCCACACACTCAGACAACTATATTAAAATAAAAGCTTACATGTTTTTAAAAAACAGGTTTTATAATAACTACTTACAAGCTAAAATGAAACTTTATTCCCAACCACTGACGCGTAAATGCCGCATACAAAATCCATTAATCAAGTCGGCAAATATACCAGCAATTTCGGCTTTTCAAAAGCTCATTTCTTCCCCACAACCCTTCAATAAGCTTCATAGCCCTTACAGGTCAAACAATCTCTTATCTATTCACACAAATATCAAAGCTTTGGCGCTATTTGCTTTCTTCAATGAGGCTGGATTTAACCCCTGTGAAAGCATAGAGGTAACAGCAATCTTTGCAAAATGCTGTAAATGTAAATATCCGAGTGTTGTCTGTTTATCTAGGTAGTTCCTTATATCATGCACTCACATCATATCATGCAAGATAAAAGCCTAGAATCCTCTTGCACACCTGCATATAAACCTGTTTTTTATGACAATAAAAAAAAAACTTGTGTAGTTACAAGAAAAGCTAAAGTATTTAAAACAAATAAACATCGCAAACAAAAGACATATAATGAAGTATATAATAAAAATGTACCCAAAAAACAGATGTCTAAAACAGATGCTTTTATAACCAAAGCTAAAGGTGTAGCCCTTATAAACCATAATCAGAGGCAACAGTACAAATTAAATTAAATCACATTATCATATTTAGTTAACAATTAAAATTAAAAACATTCATAAAATAAAAAAATTTAATCTACAAATCAGACCCAATGAACAAAAATATACAAAACATTTCTGGATTGTTAAATAAATGCTGTAACACCAAAGAGCCCAGAGCAATGCATGATATAAATCATCATAATAAACTATATGCAGTCGATTCCGGTTAATGGGACCACATCGGGACATGATCGTTTTGGTTATAATAACCGGCTGGTCCGATTAAACGAACAAACGAACAAAGACGGGACGTACTATGTAACATATTAAATGTTTATTAAACCTTTATTGTAAGATTTACACGTATAGGGAACGTACAAACAAGAACTACTGTTACTTACCAACTTTCTTCATTGAAAAATAAATTTGCACCCAAGTTTTTCGAAACGATCTACAACACAATGTATAGGTACTCAGCATGCGAAGCATAATACTGTAAAAAAACAAGTTCTTACTAAATTCCAGCCAACTTTGAAGAACTTATCCAGTGTGATCTGACGAGTTCTCTTGACGGACTGCACTTAAAGAAAATCAAGAAAGTGGTGGGCGTGGTCACCTACCGCTGGTTTTGCTCTTGTCAACACAACATTTCAGATTTCCTGACCTTTGATAAAAGCATAAATTCTCCCGAGGATCCCAAAAATCCTCCCATAAATCGCTGACCGGCTTTGCATCCGCTTTAAGTGCCGACTTTTTCTTATTCGCTTCTCTTATTTGTTCTTTGGTCCAATTAAGCAGAATTTTGGTCCAAATAAGCAAATAACATTACACGCATATAATAGGATTTGTTTCTGTACTTTTGGCACAGGATTTGGTCAGAATAAGCGGCTGGTCCCATTAACCGGATTCGACTGTATTGTAATTATAATAAAATGCATTTGCTTTGTAGAAGGTCTGAGGCACACTCATGAAATCAGTTTCCATATTGCTTAAATAAAACATCAAATAAAAGTAAGTTTAACATAGTTTAGCGTTCAGTCAGAATCTCCTTTAAAGGATGAACTTTTTTATACACTCTAAAAATCATAATTAGGTGTTTTTGTACATTACTCAAATTACATGGGATGTAAAATGAAGCAAAACAAAAGGTACCTTACAGTGTTGTTGCTTTAGTTTAAAAGTATTTATACAAGTGCATGGTGATGCAATGAAAATGAAATACAGTTTGCATATTTGAATATTTATTTACAGGAATGTAACGTACCCTGGAGAGCGAGAGGGAGAGTGTTTTCTTAATATACACAGTGTGCATGGTCACATCAGGATAAAAGCAACAAAGCAGAAAGAGAAAGAATTGAGTGTAAAATCTGTTTTTATTACCAATATCTGAACAGTCCCCAAGTGACTGGGACAAGTGAAATAAGGAATGACCCACCATGTCTCTGTGGAGATTGGTGGGATAAAGGGCAGGGGATTGTGCAGGGGTTGAGAGCAGGAGAGAAGCAGATTTTGTCAAAAGCCTTCACATGCATTGATTATTAAAAAGCACACCTAACAGGTAACAGGTTATACCCTGCTAACAGGTAAACTTCATACTGACAGGCTTAGTAACTTTCAACATGGCACTCATAGGAAAGTACACCTTACTAACAAGTCATTTCATGCCCTGCTGGAGCTGCCCCAGGAGCATCTAGTGTAACACTGTGGTGATCAGTAGTGACTGGCAAGACAGGTGCTTGGTGGTGGACTCTATCATTAAACTCAGTGGAGAGTGCCACGAATATGAAGCTGCTCATGGCAGCATTTCAGGATAAGATTGAGGGTTATATCAAAGATTAGCTGTTCACCCGTACCTAGGGTGACCAGATTTGGGTTTCTGAAAAGGTTGGCACCTTTTTTTTGACACAAATCACATGGTGTCTGTGTAAAAATTGCATTTATTGAACAGCACAAAACAACATAGTACACCAACAAAAACATACACTGACATTCTTTGAGTGTAATAGTGATAGACCAAGTAAAAAAAAAAAGATTAATAAAAATAAAAGAAAAGGCTCCTCCTCAGTACACTTTTGTTTCAGCATTGCTGTAGAACTACACTATTTTTGTGATGCATCATTCTCCAAACTGCAGTGTTAGTGTGTATTGTGTTGGTATGATTGGATCAGACAACGCAGTGCTGCTGGAGTTTTTAAACACTGTTCACTCACTTTACACAGATTTAACATGTGCTCCATCTTGCAGATGTTGTTGCACAGTTTTTGTTAATCATCCTCTAATCCTTCACCGGATGCTGGTGGATCTGCATTTCTAGTGGGTGGACTGTTTTCAGTGTAGCAGGGACACAGAGGTGTTTAAATCTCCTGTAGCACTGTTGTCTGATCCACTCATACCAGCACAACACACACTATCACACCACTTCTATGTCAGTGTCACTGCGGTATTGAGAATGAGCCACCATAGAAATTGTACCTGTTCTGTGGTGGTTCTGTAGGAGGTCCTGGCCATTGGGAAACAGAGTAAATGGGACTAAAAAAGTATGTAGGGAAACAGATAAACTACAGTCTGTAACTGTACAACTACAAAGTCCATCTACAGTGTTTGGTAAGTGGAACTGGCAAATCAGGACAATAACTGTAGAAACAATGAGGGTCAGGAATAGAGTGATGTGTGTGTGTATATAGAATGTATATTAGGTGAAAAACTACATCCATGTATTTAATTGTAATGCACTGTTGTAAACTTATATATGATTCATTATAATTTCAATGATCTCTCTGTAATGTTATACAGTAAATGATACAGGTCAGTATTATGCCAAGGCTGAGCTGCTTATTTACTTTCCTCTGGCGGCACATCTCTCACATTACCACCTCACGTTTAGCAGTCTTCCTGCTGCCAGCTCTCCTACCACACTGATGATGAAATACTCAGAAAGGTGCAGTGTAATTTTAATAGATTGTGATAGCGATATGTTTCACTCCAACATAAAATATCCATGTAAACAGCAGAACAGAATTATTTCCATCCCATCTTGGATGGAAGCCGAGATCAGAGCATGGGTTAAACATGGTGCAGCACCCTGGAGCAGTTGTGGTGCTCTGATTTTGACATAACCTTCTGATCTGTAGCCCAGAACCACTAAGTCATTGGACACAAAGATGGAGTAGAAGTGTTCTCTATAAACATTTCAGTCATGGTGGTTGACATAAACTTAGAAATATCCATAAAGAAGCCCTTCACTTGTCTTTTGGGCAAATTGGACATGAATTGCTTTGGTAGTAAAATTGCAGGGCCCATTCTCCTTTGTCAGGGAGCCATCCGCCCTTTTCGAGCCAACCCCACACTGCCTATCTGCCTATAATGAATCAGCGAGTGTGGTCCAGTCCTACATACATCCATCCGCCCACACTCTCACAGCCCCCTGCTCCGTCTCACCTATCAACCGAGCAGAGCTTCAAAATACACACACGCTGCCATAGAAACGCTGCAAATAATACTCAGCTAAGTCCTGCTCTGCTCTAATTAGTCCTCCAGATTGACCTGCCTCTGGAAAAAGTCTAGAGCTCTAAGTGACCCAAACTTTAATTAGACAAGAATGAGAATTTGCTTCAAAGGTGACTTACATTAAATAATGTATATACTAAAATTATTATTATATAATTTTTTTATTATTCACTTGCAATCACAATGTCAGACTATTCTAAATAAAACATGTTCCTTGACTGAATACTGAACGTCAAGAGTAGTACATTATCTCTGTTAACCAATCTGAGTTCAGATTTTATTTAGAATAATTGCTGATTGTTCCTGTCTCATTGGCTTGCTAATAGAAAAAAGGTCCATCAAAGTCCAAAGTAAGGTTGAAAATGAAACTGCTCAATTATTGTCTCGAGTTCGATCTTGAGTACTGAAACACTACTTGGGCCAAAGATGGTGGTGTAGCTCCTGAGAATGAGATTTGAACTTTCTGTAATGCTTGATGTGAGTCTTTAAGTATAAACAGACAAGTGCACAGATGGGTCTCCATGGGGTTCTGAACTCCTGCCCTATCATATTCAGACTGTATCAGTGCCCATTTGGCTGGCCTGCATCATGCCTGCATTTTGTATGGCTCTTGGGGAATTTGGGAAGCAAATATATGTGAACTGATTACAGTCGTGAGAACAGAGTGTCACCCACAGCTGTGTATATCCAAGAACTGCACTTCAGTGTGGCACAGCTCAGCCTTTTCCGGGGAATGTGACGGATCAGGTCAGCTGAAGTTCCAGCTGTTTCATCATGCCACCTAAATATATTTCCACTCCTGTCACAGATGCACGTCACATCACTGTGCAACCGCTTCCTGCTCTTGACTTATAGACTATTCCACTCCGTTTTTATTAACCTTCATCCTATTTTAATTAGGATAACCATTACTAGACCAAGGACATTTGTCATTTTGATATATGATGAACCTTTAATAAAATGTATTGATAGACAGCATTACAAACAACACAGTAATAATAAATTATAATAGAAAATAATCTGGTTATCTAACTATGAACAGTGGATATATGAGAAGAGTTGGGAGTTTAAGAGCTGAAGTCATTTGTGTAAGTAACTATTTTACTGGTCGTGGCTTGTAAGTTCATGTTTGGACTAGAGAGTGTTATGCTGACACATCTTGGCTGATGTGTTTAGATGTGTTTAACAAGTGGGTCTTGCCTACAGTTAAGAATGATGGTGGTTATGTCATGGTTTGGGGCTGCACGAGTGCCTGGTTGTGGGGAGCTATAGTTCATTGAGGGAACCATGAATGCCAACATGTACTGTGACATACTGAAGCAGAGCAGGATTCCCTCCATGCCTCAACACACCTCCAAGATGACCACTGCCTTGCTAAAGAAACTGAGGGTAACGTTGCTGGACTAACCAAGCACGTCTCCAGAGATAAACCGTATGGAGCATTTGTGAAGAAGCACATGAAATCTTATGAAAATATATACCAAAATATAAAATATGAGTGGTGTACTTACTTTTGTGAGATAACTTACTGTTTTGTCAATGGTTAAATTCAGGACCAAATCCCTTTTGTTAGCTTTTTAGGGGTTTTTGTTTTTCTGCCTCAACCAGTTAAAAATCAAAATAGGGCTTCCTGTTCTGCCTGATTCCTCAACAGTTACATTTACTAGTTACTGAAGTCTAAAAGTTACTGCTAGCATTACTCACATTTACCTTTGTTTACCCTGCTACATCTTATATAACTGAATGGGATGTTAAGCTATAGGTGGGTGTTTGCCTGTACTGTACAGAATGTCCTCACAAAAATAGTTAAACCTAAATAATGTGACAATGCTTCTTTATCTGTGCAGAGGTCTCTGAAGAACATGACTCAGGCATAAGAATACCATAGACAGGTTGACGGGTTGCCAGTCCATCACATAGCTGGGAGTGTTGCTGTTGTAGTGCCTGAGATGATCAACTGAACAGCCAGTCGTGTCTGCGTATTGATAACTGGCCTGGCCTGTGGGACATTTATAATGACATTTGTAAAAGGTCATTTATAATAACACTTTTGCATTACTAATTTTGTGGTGAGACAAAAAAGAATAGGACATGCAAAATCACAGTTTCTGCTGGTGTGTTAATGGTATTCTGTTTTATAGATTTTATGTTTGAAATAGTTGTGAATAATTAAGTTCAGAGTGCACATGCACATACTGCTCATCATGCATTGTTGCATTCCAGCTTAGTATCATATACTGCTCACAAACATTAGAGGGTATTTCAAAATGATATATTCCATAAATAAATAAAATATCTTCTATTTTTGTGAGCAGTGTAGCTTATGTGCTAATATTTATAATATATTATTGTAAAGCGGTTATTAGACAATTCTCTAGTAAATAATTCTATTTAAATAAATCTGACTTGACTTGAATTTAAAGGGTTAATATAACAATATATACAGTATGTTTTGAGACAGTGAATCTATTGCCATAAAAGTTTCTTATGGGTAAGTTTCGTTGTTTATCATTTGTGTATCACAACCACGTGTTATCAAACAAGAATATAATATGGTAAAATGCCTACAAAGTACAATCGTTATATTCTATAGGTTAAAATATAACATGCATTTACATGTTACATGCATTTAATAATATACTGACACAAACAAATATCAATTACTTTTTATATCTCTTACTGAAAATTGCACAGAGCAGAGATTTTCTCCCTTTCTGAAATGTCTCAATGGGTAATAAGACACTTGATTGTTTGTTTTTTTTTGACTGAAGCCGAAAATGCATTAGTCATTATTCCGAACAATACACAAGATCAACCAAATGAAACAGAGACTAGCAACTTAACGAGAGAATGTAAATCCATTTAAAAGCTATAGGTGTGGAAGAATATACAGGTTTTGTGTGTGTGTGTGTGTGTGTGTGTGTGTGTTTGCAAGTAATATTTTCACATAGGACAGGTGCACATTCTTACAAATGCTATTTAGTGCTTTTTACAAATACATTACATTTCCACAAGTATTCAGTCAAGCATCCAAATCATTGAATTCTGGTGTTCCAATCACTTCCATGGAGTAAAAAAAAAAAAAAATCAAGCACTTAGGCAGGCAAACTGATCCTAAAAACATTTGTGAAAGAATGGGTTGCTCTCAGGAGCTCAGTGAATTCCTGTGTGCTACCAAGTGCAATTCAAAAACAGCGGCTGCAGTGGTGTTAAGCACTCCGCCATTGGACTTAGAGCAACAAATCATGCTTTTCTATCTGGCAATCTGATGGATGAGTCTGGGCTTGGTGTTATGCCAAGTGTAATGGCATGAGGTTATGATGTGGGGTTATTATTCAGGAGTTTTGCTCTTAGTGCTTCACAATACCAAGAGAGTTCATGCTCCCAACTTTGAGGAAACAGTTTGGGGATGACCCCTTCCTGTTCCAACATGACTGCACACCAGTACACAGAGCAAGATCTGTAAAAACATGGATGAGCAAGTTTGGTGTGGACGAACTTGACTGGTCTGCACATGACCTAAGTAACTTGCCCAAAAAAGTCTCTAAACACATTAACTGACCAGTTGACCAGTTGAGTCTAGTCTGGATGTGAGCTAGCGAGCAAGCGTGGACACAACCAGTAAGACATTGAGCTTTAACTCCCTCCTCTGCTGTTGGATCCACAGTCTGGATTGCCTGTTGACATGACCAGCTGCTTACGGTTACAATAACCAGAGTTTAAAGAGATATTTTTATTTTATATTCTAATTTATTACAAGCTATTTTTTTTAATCACATAGCATATTTATTAAAATAGGTGCCAAGATTTGCCATTTTTGGTCCTCAGTTTAATATTCAATTATGTCATAGCATTTTAATTTGAGGCAAAATGGAGGCTGCCCTTTTTATGGTTATATTATGTAACGTTTTGGCCTACAGCCACCAGAAAATGGCCCTTTCATTGAAGAAAAGAAAACCTTTCTGGTGCAACTGCTAAGGAGATGTGGCAGCTGTTAGTCATACCCCATCCATCTTTCTTAATCACTCTCTCACACACCACATAACCCCCATCAAAGCAGCATGTCAATAAAAGCATGAGCATTAAAAATTGATGAAGACTAAGTTACAAGTTCTTTAATGCAACACAACATCTCTTTTTTCATTCTGTAAGCTAGAAATAGTCCAGCTTAATTAGTTGAACCTATAGCCTCAAGGGACAAGCCAGGCTAAGACTTTTATCTGTACCAGCTCTGTCGGTCTCTGTCTCATGGGAATGGAGCTTTGCTCACATTAAATGTAATGCTGCTTAATTAAAAGAACAAGACTCTTAAGGACAGAGGAGTATCCACATAGGTTTCACAATTTAAAAAAGTTTCAGTCGAGAACACACCCAGAGCAGGAATCAGCTATGCCAAGTATGTTTTGGGATTTGGAATGTGCGATTGTTTTCATATCTATTGCCTTACTACTTAGCTGCCAACAGAGGGTGCAAGGCAGGAACTACCCCTGCACAGGGTGTTTAGGAAAATACTTTGGAACGTGGGAGGAAACAAAAGTATCCAGAGTAAACCCACATGGACACAAGCCAGCAGCACCATCTTGTCCATTTATGTTTATCATATACATTTAAAAGTTGACTTTTTTCATTTATATTGCAAGCATAAGGGCAGTTATTGGCCAGTTAAATATAAAGGGACGATAATTGTTTATGTATTTATCTCACTAGTGCATTTTTGTGGAGTCCTTCTGTCTAAAGTAGTTGTTAAAAGCTGGGAGGGAATGGACTACTCTTTCAGAAGGAAAAATGTGTGGTTCTGCATTACCAACATGCATTATGCATACCATCAAAGATAGACTATAATGTTTTTAATGGAAATCTAATATGGATATCGACACCAGTTCAGGTTTGAGTTTTGGGCCCCATTGACAGATTTATCCCCTTCATTCAAACTCAAAGAGTTTTATTTATCACTATAAAATAGATCAAAAGCTGTAAATGGTGCTCCACTCTAAACAATACCCTAACAGCACTGTCAGAGCTAAACTGGTAATGCACAACTGACACACAACTAAATTAAATGAAGACTGCAGGTTGGTTCAGCTCAGTGACTGATTCACTGGTTTACAAGGTTTTTGCTTCCTTGACGATTTTTGGTGTTCTAAATAGAGTTTTTGATGCTGATCACAGAAAT
>JAVSBV010020224.1:0-12118 GCA_033117975.1 Parotocinclus spilosoma | reverse complement strand
TATATATATATATAGAGAGAGAGAGAGAGAGAGAGAGATCCATTGCTTATTTTGTAAGTTTGCCCACTTACAAAGATATGAAAAGTATATTATTTTAAGGGTATGTTTATATTAACAGTGATAGATAGAATATCTAAAAAAAAATCCAGAAAATGACATTGTATAAAATATATACATTTATTTGCATTATGCAGAGAGAAATAAGTATTTGATCACCTACCAACCATTAAGAGTTCTGGCCAGTTAGACACTCCTAATCAACTAGTTACCTGTATTAAAGACAGCTGTCTTAAATTGTAACCTGTATAAAAGACACCTGTTCACAGACTCAATCAGTCAGACTCTAACCTCTCCAACATGGGCAATACCAAAAGGCTTTCTAAGAATGTCAGGGACAAGATCATAAACCTGCACAAGGCTGGAATGGGCTACAAAACCATAAGTAAGACGTTGGGTGAGAAGGAGACAAATGTTGGTGCCATTGTAAGAAAATGGAAGAAATACAAAATGACTATTAATCTACCTCAATTTGGGGCTCCATGCAACATCTCACCTCGCTGGGGTATCCTTGATCATAAGGAAGGTGAGAAATCAGCCTAAAACTACACAGGGTTAATGTTCTTAAGGCAGCTGGGACCACAGTCACCAAGAAAACCATTTGTAACACATTACGCCTTAATGGATTAAAATTCTGCAGTTCCCATAAGGACCCCCTGCTCAAGAAGGCACATGTGCAGGCCGTCTAAAGTTTGCCAATGAACACCTGGATGATTCTGAGAGTGATTGGGAGAAGGTACTGTGGTCAGATGAGACAAAAATTGAGCTCCTTGGCATCAACTCAACTTGCCAAGGCAACAAAGGAGTGGCTCAAAAAGAAGCACATGTCATGGAGTGGCCTAGCCAGTCTCCAGACCTTAATCCCATAGAACTTATAGAGGGAGCTGAAGGCCCCAGTTGCCAAACGACAGCCTCAAAATCTTAATGATTTAGAGATGATCTGCAAAGAGGAGTGGACCAAAATTCTTCCTGACATGTGCGCCAACCTCATCATCAACTACAAAAAAACATCTGACTATAAGTATTATGTTGTTTGCATAAGGGATTGCTAGAGGGATCAAATACTAATATACAATAAATTTATATATTGTATACAATGTCATTTTCTGGATTTTCATTTAGATATTCTATAGCTTACTGTTAAAATAAAAAAATATATATATATAAACTGTTCATAACTTTGTACGTGAACAAACTTGCAAAATCAGTAAGGGATCAAATAATTGTTTCATCCACTGTATATATAAAGAAGCATCTGATTTTATTTCATTAAAAATATAATCAAAAAAGCAAAAGAAAGTTGACTATTCAGTAGGGTGTACAGTCACCCATGACTGCCAAAACACACTGACAGTGCCATGGGGCATGGACAGAATCAGCTTGTACAGCAGTTCTTGTAAGATCTTCTTTTTATTCAATTTGATATATCCAATAATTTTTGTGAGCAGTTTATATACAGTGGGGAAATAAGTATTTGATACACTGTCAAATTTCCCATGTACAAGGAATGGAGACATTATTTTTTATCATAGGTAAAATATACTATATATATATATATATATACTATGCTACTACTTCAACTGTGAGAGACATAATATTTTAAAAAACAATTCCAGATTAATTTGCATTTTACATCAAACTTGGTCAAGAACTACAGAAAACATCTGTCCTCTGTAATTTCTTTAATTGTTTCCTATTGTATCAAATGCTTATTTCATGCAATAATATGCAAATTAACTACTTAAAAACTTGCATAAAATACTTATTTTCCCCACTGTGTGTGTATACACAAACACAGCTCCATTGTTTCATGCTGAAAACTAAAGCAACACTATTGCAATACAATAGCCTTTCCTACACTGACACTCTTGCTACGCCCATGTCTCAGACTGGCTACTATGGCAACCTGGCTCCTCCTCTGGGCGTGTGGGAACTTCTTAAATGGTGCGTCAGGAATGTTGTTGTGTTCAGGAGACGCGGGAGGCAGAGAGGTGCATTCAAGTGAATGAAATATAAGCAGATAGGCCAACTACAGTTACTACGTTAACGTGAACTAATAGGATAATATAAGGGTTTATTTTAATTGTGGTTACCAAACCATCCAGAAGACCTCCAAAATGGGTGAAGATGCCACTCGCGCAGACCAAAGTTCAACCAGCCTTCCTGCTCCAACTAACTTTGACTCCAGCAGTGTTCCAGCCGTGGAAGCCCAGGATATCTTAGTACCCAGTTCAACTCCTTCTTCTCCAACTCAAACATTAACCCGTAGGAGCTCAAAACTTCCAAGCAGCCCAACAGCAACAGGAAACCAGGTGAGTGCCATCACAGTCGTGGCACTGCTTGACCAGCTGGTGGTGATGATTGAGGCTGTGCAGGAGAACCAGCGACGCATGGAGAAGCGGCAGGAAGACCTGGAGGGAACCGTGCGGGCTGTCCAGAGTGACTTGACTCGCTTAACCAAGAGTCATGCATCCACACTGGCAGGTGTCAACAAGCTGCTTGAGCGGTCTCGCAAGACCAGCGGCTACGTCAAGGAGGTGCGAGAGCGCCTGGAGCGCCAAAGTGGTCAGGTGAAGAGATTGGAGGTCAACCATGCACGCCTCCTCAAGAGAAACCACTTCAAAGTGCTCATCTTCCAGGTATGATGCCAGCTTCTGCTTACTACCAATTACAGATTACTACCAATTACAGATTACTACCAATTATAGGGATGTTGGCAATAATTTAAGTTGCATTCACTGAAATGTATATTAGCTAAGCAAATATGATCTAAATTTAATATCATTTCTTAGCAACAGGAAGAAAAACATTCCCATATCATTAATCTAATGTCAGGTGTGTATACAAAGGTGGCAGAGCAAATAGAGGCCATGCGTCAAAGACCAAAATACTGAAACTGACAATTAAAAAAATTACTCTGACATTTTTGTGTTCCAGTATTAGCAAATATGTAGCTGATCATTTCAATGTCAATTAGATTACATATGAATGTTAAAACAAGAGCACAATAATCTACGCTATTCAATTCTTATATAATATTATTAGCAGTTAACAATGCATTGGAGTAAACAAAAACCGGCAGAACTTTGCTTAAATAAGTATGACCATGTATGTGAACAGTAACAGGTGGTGAAAAATATGTGTACTAGAAGGGATGAGAAAGTGTATGTGTGTGTGTGTGTGTGTGTGTGTGTGTGTGTGTGTGTTAAACCAAGAGCCCTGTGAAGTTCCCATTTGTAATCTTCACCTCTGGCCTAATAATGAATAGCTGTGCATGTTTACTTTACATTGGATGGCTTCCTCTAACTGAAAAGTTGCTAACTGAAATCACCATTGTAAGGTGTGCTCTCTTATCCGGTTCTTGGGTGTGTTTGTTTTAATCTTTGTGACTGTAAAGAGAGGTGCACTGTGGCATTGTGTGTATTCTTAAAGGCTGGATTTAGTTTCGACTGTAGAAGCAACAGAAAGGTGTACTTTTAAGCCTATCGGTTCTTATCTGCTTGCCTCAGGGCTAGATACTACTTGGTTGCACGTTTGCCTGTTGGAGCATGTAGAAACAAGGACTTTTTTGGGATCTAAAAGTAGGCAAACAATAATTGCCACAGTTTCCTAGTCTTGCATTCCATTTTGTGTTCAGTGACTTTCTTCCCATCATTGCCTTTATTTTTGTAGTGCACATTACTTTTTCCTCTTTTAAACTGACAATAGTGCAGCCCTTTCTATGCTAAAAATGTGTCTAGGTAGTTGTATGAACTGTGAAAAAGATCTGTGTTATTTTCAGTGGAAATCCTGATGATAATTCCTTTTTACATTACAGACATTGAGTTTATTGGTTTGAGGAACAGGGTGTGGTCAGTCACAGTTTTGCACCCCTAGCATTTATGAATTCCTGTGCAGAGCTCCATGAAGGCAGGTGGAGTTTCTAGAATCTCACACGTCCTATAAAACATGCTATAGCTTGTAAAGACATGCAGATGCAGGATGTGTGCCACAACAGGTTGGATCGTTTCTATGCTGAATAAGTTCAGGGTAATATAAGCCAAATGTGATACAAAGAGCTGATAATTAAGATAAATGTCAAACTATGATAGCATGTTTCCAAAATATGCTTAAGATAATGCATGGTAGCAGTGTTGAAAAAATTAATTACTTGAGAAAAATATCGTTGACTTTAGTTTATTTGATATCAGACTTTATTGGCACGGCAGTGCTTTGCTCAGAGATGTTGTAAGATGACGCAACTCTCATTGTCTCATTGTGTGTACCCAAGAAGCCACCAAAATGTGACTGAACGTGTTTTCCAAACAGTATTCACTATGTTAAGCTATAAACATATGATAGTAGGGAAAACTCAATTCAGATTGGCAGGTGGTTGTCTTAAATGTAGCCATAAGAATAATCATAAATACCACTTTAGGCATGTATATACTTCGACATTTCAGACCGAACTTTATTTATTACTTATTTTTTTCTTTCTTACTTGTGATAAGTTGCTTCTATGGTCAAATCAATGAGTCATCACAGAAAAGTTTTGCAACATACGTAGAATCACATCTTTAAAGAACTGAATATGAACTAATATGGTGAATATGCCCGTGTGCAAGTCTGAAACTGTTATCAAAAGGGTGTGTGCTCTTCTACAAAACACACAGTTTTTCTACACGTGGCAAAACGAGCTCTTTCACACTGACATGCTTACAGTCTTAAAATCACACAAGATGTGACTTCGGTGTCAGATTTCTGTTTCAAGTATATTTTTCTCTCATTTGTTTTTTAGTCTGTGCAAAGTTTTTGGCCATAGATTCTGTAATACTAAACAGGTGGTATTTAAACTTTTTAAACTTGTTAATTAAACTAAATACTAAAGCAAATATAGGTCAGAATAGAACACACACCCTTCCCTGCCACCATGGTTTTGAACACTGAACATTACACAATGTTATTTGAGTGGGATGGTGAATTTAAAAGAAAACAACCCCCAGTATATGTTTGTGTCTGGAGTGACAGGTCTGCCAATTGACTGCATTGTTGATTTGAACATGTTCCAACTAGCTTAAATCATTGCAAATAAGCATCGGCAACAGCGACTGCACCGCTGCCTGAGGGCTGTGTTTGTTGTTATTATTATGATGTGCTTATCCCGGTTAACATTTGTTTTTTATTTTTAATGCAATTGCTCTTGAACATGATGATATATTACAAAAATGTGATTTTAATATACATAAATATTTGTTAATTAAAAATTTGGTGATACTTTACTTGAAATGGAAAATGGGAAAAGGTTGTTAAGTTAAGCTAGTCCCATGTTTACAGCTAATTTGCCTCTATAAAAAAAACCTAGGACATGTCCGGATACCATATTCCTGAATTCAGTGTCAGGAGGTTATATATCTGGACCTATTGTGCTGGAAACCATACTTCACAAAATGTGAGATTCAGCACTAATAACCAGAGATCTGCTTTTTACCCCAGTATGCCTATGTAAGGTTTCAGTTGCATTTCATTATTGCATACTGTTCCCTGGTGCCATTAAGGTGTTCCTGAGTCTCAGGAGCCCACGGGATGGGGGATGGGTCTCTGTGCCCCCACATTACAGGCCTGAACGAACATATATTTTATAACTGTGAAATAACGGTAACTGTGTAACTGCACAGCTTTTGCAAGTGAATATAAGTTTACTCTGGGACTGTGTTAGCCTAGCGGTTAAGGTACTGGACTATGGACCAAAATGTCCAGGGTTTAAATCCCACCTCTGCCAAGCTGCCACAGTTGGGACCTTGAGCAAGGCCTTTAACCCACAATTGCTTGGATTGTAAGACTGTATGCTGTAAGTCGCTACAGATAAGGGCGTCTGCTAAATGCTGTAAATGTAAATGTAAATGTTTAAAAATGGGAAAAAAGAAAGAAGTGAGAAATGATTGTATGAAAAGAGTGAACATTAATTGAATTTTAAAAAACAGCAAATAAATGTCTGTGTGTCTGATATTTTAGTCATTTTGCATATATTCTTATTCAGTGACAAACAAATTAGAAATAGTGAGAGCTTAAGGGTAAACATGCATAAAAACAAGAGCAGAAACAATAAAGGTGAAGGTGACACAAATATTATTCTAGGTAGTATCTGAAGATGTGAGTCTTCAACCTTCTGTGAAACGAGAAGCTGAGTGATCTTAGTGTTTTGACTGATATGGGACGCTCATTCCACCAATGACATGCAAGGACATTGAACCATTAATATCTGACCTTGCAGGCAGGGCCCAACTCAGAGAATCATGTGCCAGATGCCATCAAACAATGTATAAAGTTGGATATACAATATATGCAACCTGAAAAGCTAGGACAGTAGTCAAGTCATATTTATTTACATAGTGCTTTTTACAATGGTGCATTGTCTCAACGCAGCTTTACAGCATTGTATTATCTTAAAAGGCCAATCCCAAATTGAGCAAGCCTAGGGTAACAGTCCTTGGGGGCACATCATCCCCTGCCATCTGAAAGGGAGAGTTTCTGCCCTCTGGTAGGGCCTGGGCATGGTGGGACTAGTTTCTGTTGATGAAAACCAGTAGAGTAATGCTGAAGTGGCGAAACATCTTAGTGTGTGGGGCTAAAACTGGTACAGGAACAAAAGGGAAGAAGTAGTTGCTTATTGCACGAAACTCCGGCAGCATTAACTAAGGTACCTGAAGGGAACGCGGCCAAGAGGGATCACGTGAGAAATCAGCAAGCCACCTCCCTTGCAATCAAAAAACCTGAGTGACCAAACTAAAGAGGCAAGCAGACAGCAACCAAAATCCCAGATCACCATAAATCTCTTTGACTGTGAACCCCCAGCTCTGCCGTTAGTTTAAGGCAATGATGCACAAATCAAGATCATAAGGACCAAAGTCTGGCCCAGTCAGACCGCTCACCCGACAATCCCAGCCAAAGGTCAGGGCATGACAGGAATAGAGGACTTTAATATTTAGTCAGCTGTGTGCTTGACTGTGCGTGTGTGCCCTACGATGGATGTAACCTCCGTCTAGGGTTGTTCCGGCCCTTGCGGCCAGAGTTGCCGGGTGGACACAGACAAGATGGGTGGGGTCACGTCCATGTCTATGCAAGGAACAGTATCTGTAATGGGAGGTATTAAGGACTAGGATGATCCAGAAACACATTGTTAGTTTCTAGAGTAGGCCTAAAATAACAAAAATGTATGCACTGAGGGCTGTTCTGATTGTCCTTGTTTCATTTTCTTATTGTACTTCCTCTTTCTTTTTGTGCAATCAATTCTGAGACCGAGTGGCTGAGGTAGGGACTCTGCTGCTGCAAACAGCCAATCCTCAGAAATAATTTATAGATGTTTAGCTGATTAACCATGACCACTGCTGCTCATGGTCTTCCCAAGGGTTCTTCCTTATATACATCTAGGAAGTTTTTTCTTGCCACTGTCAACCTAGGCTTGCTCAATTTGGCATTAGCATTTGAAATTAGAAGATAGTTGCTAAGGTTACTTTGAGACAATGCTCCATTATAAAAACCACTATATTAATAAATCTGTCTTGCTTTGTTTATGCCAAACCTCAGAAGAGTCAGTGCTAGCAATTCTATATTACTGTGATTACCCAGTTAAGAACTGAAACTCAGTTTTAGAGTAAATACAAACTAAGGGCCTACTCATACTATTGAGTGATTGTTCTGTATCATGCCAGGGTGAGTTCATTGAACCACACTCGAAACACTTGAAGAGGTGAGCAGCGCAGAACACAGTATGAACTGTTCCCGCAAAAATCTTCTATACCTGCAGCACAAGAAGCCGAAAAGCAGTGAGTTGCATAATCAATGCATTTATTAGGAGCATATTAGACGGCTGTTTGTTGAAGCGTGTTCGAGCAAGATTCATTAAAGTGCAGTGTGAGTATAAATGAGCAGGGAAAAGTGAATGAGGCACAACTGTGCTCCAGCATGGTTCAAGTCAAGCAGACAAATTAGTGTGAATACCGTATCGAATACCGACACCGTATCTGTGAATATACCTGAATAAATACAACCCCAAATCAGAAAAACTCGGAATTATATGGAAAATGCAAATATTTAAAAAATGCTACTTTTCTCTCATTGCAGAAAGTATGAATCCATGATATTTAATGTATTCTCTGAACAACTTAATTTAATTGGTAATAAAGGTTCTATCCTGCATTTCAGACCTACAACACATAAAAAAATAGGACACAGCAAGTTATGGCTAATAATTGGGTAAAAAGTAATAATCATGTTTTGGTATTTGATGAACAGAGGTGGGCAGAGGATCACCAGTGGTTAACAAAGCGCACAGTGTCCATTTTTTAAATTCTCTGGGCTTGGAGACATCTGGGATGGACCATCACACAGTGGAAATGTGTATTGCGGTCAAATTAATCAGTCATTTGCTCACAAATAAAGTAAAACAACAACTAAAATACATTTTGTCCTGAATTTAATACTGAATACGATTTCAGGCTGACAGTGCCTTTCTTCATAAAATAGGTCCGCAACAAATGTGTTTTTGCTATGCAACAATAACAATACCCTACCCAGCCTTATCACTAGAAACACATGACAGCCAGTTATGAATATACCTAGAAATGTCAGGTGCTGTTCATAAGCACGATGTCAAACAATGCAGAGATGCTTTTTTTTTTTTTTGCAAAACAAACCCACCCACACTCAGTGAAGTCCATGTATCTCTGTCAGAATTACACATTCCAGTTCATGTAATCCAATTCATATTGTCCAGGTGTTTGAATTCAGTGCTGCTGATCATTTGATTCACTAAAAGTTTGAATTCCTCCAATATTCATTAATATGGCAATTATTTTGGCAATAATTTCATTGATGCATTTTAAAGAAATGTGAACTTTTAAAAGTTAAAATAAAGCCAACACTAAAAACGAAGATAGGAAGAATTAACAAAACTATTAACATACTACTTAACTGCAATAATGCAAAAAATAATAGGATAAAAATGCTGGAGGAAAAACCATGCATCTCTGTTTAGACCTGATCACACCTTTTAAATCTTGTTTAGTAGCAAATCATGTTCAGTGTTCAGTACTACAACTATAACAGTTTTTGTGGTCTAATATTAAAATGACTTATTATCAGACGATTAGACATTATATAATGTAAGAAGTCAAAATTAGAAGCATTTTGGATGATTTATCCATGATCTCAAAAGCATATTAATTTAATCAAGACAGTTGTTCTATGACTGATAAGTTTGATAGTTCATGTAGTTCCTCACTTTAGCTGATTATCATAAAGCTGTTTATACACAGTTTAATAATAACCATGAACTGAAGTCATGCAACAATGTATCAGCTATTATTATTATTATATTATAATATAATAATAATAATAATATATATAATTATATTATTATAGCTGTTATTTATTATTTATTGCAGAATGGCCACTAACAAACTCACATTCTCTTTGGGTGACTTTATAAATTCGACACATTTTTGCAATACGAAAGTACGAATATTTAAAAGCATTTATTTGTAAACAAATGAGTGTTTAATGACAGTACACTGCCCAGCATGTTTCACTTCGACGTCACTCCAGCGCCATTCACTCTGTCATCCCGTTTCCTGACTTCCTAATTTTGTGCACTGGGTTCTTGTTTGGTCATTGTTTTCATGCTCATTTAAACAGGGCACTTTTGTTATTGTTTCTTTTCGTGAAGTTGCATCTGCAACAGAAAAAATATACTAAGTGAAGTTTATGATTATCCATGTCCAGTGTCGAATTTCACCTTTAGTTTCTCAGCTTGCACCCGACTCATCACAAAGCACCATCAAAACAATGACTGACATTGCTGAGATGTATATTCTGAGCAATGTGTCCAAACAGATCTCATTTTGTTAACAAAGATATTCAGCATCAATTAAATGTTATTCTAAAACTGACAAACCTCATTTAAAAATTACATTGCATTGGTCATTGAAACTGTTGATCCAGATTTCAAATGTCTGCATGCTTATATCTCTTTCTTATAGTATCAATTTAGTACATGTTGTTCTGAAACACATCTTACATTACGTTATCTCTTAAATGATTTCCTCTCTGCAAGAAAAGAAAAAAAATCTTTAAAGAATCTTTGTAACTATCTGCTAATCTGCACGTCTGATATTGTTTGAACGGTGTAATCAAAGTTTATGAGCAGAAACTAGGCTGATATTTTTACAAAACACACATAAACTGCACAAAATACGCTGAATAAAGCTTCCATTCTGTTTTAGCTTAGTGCACTGTAATATACTGATTCAAATGCAAGAATGTAAATGTCCAAACCATTTGTAAACAAACTATTATTAAATTCCGTTTTAACAATGGTTCTAAATATGTTATCATACACAGTAGGCTCAGTGTCAAGATTAACCGTGACACTGCTTACAGTTAAAAGAAATACTTCCACAGCTGTGATGAACCTCTGTGATGAAGCCACTGCTCCACATGTCATAATATACATTTCAGTCAACATAAAGAATGAGTATCATTTCATGCTGAATTATCAATTGGAAAAATGTCAAATGCAAAATCAGCCAATCAGCCCTATTCCACCTATTGCCAGTCCATAACCACAACCATATGTTATTGTCACATTTACCTATAAGAGCTAATGTCACATCAAAAATCAGGAAAGGTGGTTATGACAAACGTTATAAGTTACAGGGCCATGATATTCTTATGTGAAGTGGGGGACTTATAATATAAGTTATAAGTTTAAATGTTATGATGTTCCAATTTCACCAGTCAAATTAATTAACCATTAAATGATTTATCAAATTAATTAACATTGGCCAGAAATAGTTTTGCAATACCTACAGTGAGGCAAAAAAACATTTAGTCAGCCACTGATTGTGCAAGTTCTCCTACTTAGAAAGATGAGAAAAGTCTGTAATTTATTGGTACACTTCAACTATGAGAGACAAAATGAGAAAATAAAATCCAGGAAATCACATTGTTGGATTTTTAAGGAATTTATTTGTAAATTATGGTGGAAAATAAGTATTTGGTCATCCACAAACAAGCAAGATTTCTGGTTCTCACAGACCTGTAACTTCTTCTTTAAGAAGCTCTTTTGTCCTCCACTTGTTACCTGTATTAATAGCACCTGTTTGATCTCGTTATCTGTATAAAAGACACCTGTCCACAGCCTCAAACAGTCAGACTCCAAACTCAACCAAGGCCAAGACCAAAGAGCTGTTAAAGGTCACCAGGAAGAAAACTTTAGACCTGCACCAGGCTGGGAAGATTAAATCTACAATAGGCCAGCCGGTTGGTGTGAATAAATCAAATGTGGGAGGAATTGTAAGAAAATAGAAGACATACAAGACTATCGATAATCTCACTCAATCTGGGGCCCAATGCAAGCTTTTATCATGTAAGTGTCAAAATGATCATGAGAACGGTGAGCAAAAATCCCAGAACTACATGGAGGGACCTGATGAAAGACCTAAAGTAACAAAGACTACCATCAGTAACACACTACGCCGAGAGGTACACAAATCCTGCAGTGTCAGGCGTGTCCCTCTGCTTAAACCAGTACTTGTCCAGGTCCATCTGAAGTTTGCCAGAGAGCACATGGATAATCCAGAAGAGGATTGAGAGAATATCATGTGGTCAGATGAAACCAAAATAAAACTTTTTGTTAAAAACTCAACTCATCGTGTTTGGAGAAAGAAGAATGCTGAGTTACATCCCAAGAACACCATACAGTGCATTCGGAAAGTATTCACAGCGCTTTTTCCACATTTTGTTACGTTACAGCCGTATTCCAAAGTGTATTAAATTAATCTCTTTCCTCAAAATTCTACACAAAATGCCCCATTATGACCATGTGAAAAAAGATTTTTTGAGAGTTTTGAAAATGTATTAAAAATAAAAAACTAAGAAATGACATTTCTTAGTTTTACAGTAAGTATTCACAGCCTTCGCCATGAAGCTCAAAATTGAGCTCAGGCGCATCCTATTTCCACTGATCATCCTTGAGATGTTTCTACAGCTTAAATGGAGTCCACCTGTGGTAAATCCAGTTGAT
>JAVSBV010020213.1:0-12118 GCA_033117975.1 Parotocinclus spilosoma | reverse complement strand
AAATAGCTGTGCACAGACGTCTCCCATCCAACCTGATGGAGCTTCAGAGGTACTGCAAAAAGAATGGACATAACTGCTGATGGAATGGACATATGCTCAGCGTGTAGCACCACTCATTGCAAGAAGGTCCCGGGTCTGAATGTCTTCCCTGTGTCTGCGTGTGTTTAATCCCACAGTCCAAAGACATGTGTTTTAATTGTTTTCTTTGCTTTTATATCTATAATACAGATAATGGAAAAGCTGGCGATTTGATAGAAGGTTATCTTAAGACACTGGATCATAGATGGCAGGTGCAACCAAGTGTTACGAAAGACATGACTGTGAATTATCACTGTGAGTGTCTCAGGCACCTCCAAGGTTCATGAATAATAAACTAGAATCCAAACTATGTCCATTCTTGCAGAAATTCCAATTGTGCTTCACTGAGTATTTGAGTGTTTCTTTACTGGACCTGATTCACAAAGGCAGTGAGAAGTGTTCGCTCTGAAGGGCTGTCCAGTTCAATCCAACCTTTTGTATCCATAGTTGTAAATTAACCAGCACTTTGAGGACTTTGCAAGGCCAAGCACCACTAACACTGAAAGCCATGCATCAGGCAGTAGATGAGATCAGAATCATAAGACAGTGCGCACAAAATTTAGACCCCACCCCACAAGTTTTGTGAGCAGTACAGTTTTCTAAAGGTTTTTTCAGGTCAGTACAAAAACACTTTACATTCCCAGCTCAATCAGACGTGGAGCTGAGAGCCTCAACAATGAAGTGTTCAAAAACAGAGCAGGGACAATAAACCTTGTCCACAGCAATGCACAAACACACCGAGCCAAATTCCTTTCTGCTTTCACACAAAAACAGGCTAAATCCAGTCTCAAATGTAAAAAAACGCAATCTAAGAGGGAATATTATCTCAAAGCTAACTGAGGACAAGCGTGTTATAATCCTAGGTCAGTAATATAGTCGTATTCTCCGAAAGCAAGGTGCTTTAAAGCTCCTGTTACTTTATCCCATACGCTGGGGCCGATTGTTTGGGACACAATGCCAATGGTAAAAATCATCCATGGCCTTGAGCTTCGTATTGTTCTGAACGCACAAGCACAAGGTTAATTATCAGTTACAAATAATAATATTACGTTGCATATATACGAAGGTGAGAAATCAATCACTTTTTGTTTTTCAGCCTTCTGCAAACTTTCTGACCATATATAGTTAAAAACTACAAATAATAACAACAGTATTACTAAGTCAGAAAAGCTGAACCACTAGATAAAACAGATGAAATGATGTGAACCACTAATAAAAAAAAAATTCAATTTTAGTGTATAAAATGCAGCTGGCAGCTTTTCATATAACCATCTCAAAAGATCATATGCACATACTTTTGCGATTTGCGACAAGTGATTGCAACGTTGGATACTTTTGTTTGATGGAAGCCAAACCACTTAAAAATGGGAGTCCCATGTTCAGTCAAAACATCATCAAAATACTTTCAAAATCTTTGAATCAAATGGGATCCAGGATGCTCGTAACGTTTGCACTAGCAATAAAATATTTTAAGAGTAACAAAATTTGGTTACTGTTAAAATGCTTACTTGGGAATGTGGAGGCTAGTGGTTAAAGGTACTGGACTATGGACCAGAACGTCCAGGGTTCAAATCCCACCTCTGCCACAGTTGGGTCCCTGAGCATGGCTCTTAACCCATAATTGCTTGGATTGTAAGACTGTATTAATTTTAAGTCGCTCTGGATAAGGACGTCTGCTAAATGACATATTGACAAATCCTTAAAAAAAAAACATTATTTCCAAAACATAGACTTTATTATACAATATCTGAAAAGATTGTGAGCCAATGGAAATAATCCTCAGGATAAGATGTTTGGCAGGATATCCTGCTCCGCTTTGTTCTGTTTATACTATTCTCATTGTGTCAACCCAAGGCTATTCATTTACGCACATGCAAGTGTTCAGATGTTACACATGTCAAAAGTAGCCCTAGCCTAGTCTAGAACTCCAAAAAGTACTTTACCCCAAAGTCCTCAAGCTTTGAATTAGCTTTAATTGTTCCTGTCAATACCTACTGTAAGTCATCTCATCTGGAACAAGAGCCTCATAGACAGAGGAGTGGGAAAGCAAGCAGAGCAGTGGAGAAGAACTGCAGAAATTAAGGGGTGATGCTTGAGAGCCACTGGCCCCTTTCCAGTGAAGAGTCTACATGGTGATGTGAGACGAGAGCACTGCCCTAAAAGGCCCATGTTTTTTACAAGGTGGACTAGGGTTGCAATGCTTATGCATATTCAGAAGAAACGTGCCTGTAAAAAGAAGTGCCTGATGGTGGATGCAGGTTGCTGAATTGAGGTTTTGACTGGGGAAGTTGGACATGGACACATGGGAGGGGGAGTAAAATCATGTTATTGGATTATTTCTAATATTCATCCTCAGGAAGGGCTGAATATTAAGGGCTCCACTGAGCCAGAGGGGCTGCAAGCTATAGTAAGTGTTGGTTCAATTTTTAGGGATTAGTATTGAGCAGGATGTGTCTTATAAAGGAATTTTTGGTATGCTAAACAGACAATGAGGAATGTACAGTTATTCCCATTTAAGAGTCTGATAAGTCTAAACACCATCAAATACCTATATTATACAGACAAACTCGTTTTTTCATTTCGTCATCAATTCAAACCAGATGTAAACACTTTAAGCAGATATAAAAATCTTTTAAAACTGTTTGGACAGGCTTTACTTCACAGGATATAAAACTTAAAAATAAACTTCAACAGTTTCAATAATATATAACTAAAAACAACCAGGAGTGAAATGAAGAACAATAACAATTCACTCCTCGATTTCTGACAAACATCAGGCCATACAGAGTAGCCGCCATCATTCGATTAGGGATTTTGAAAAATCAGTAAGTGATTAAAGTGCCTTGGTTCTCCTGAGTACCAAAGGGTCTAAAAACATGTACATGATTACATCTTTAACCTTACTAAAGTAAACCACAACAGTTGTGGGTACAGTAAGATAAGGAACAATATGAGACACTGTAGAGACCAATTCTTTTGAGCTCTGCTATTTCAGAGACACCAGTCATAATATTAAGCATACATTGCAGTGACGTTCTGAAATTTCTCATTCACAGAACGAGGAGTTTATAAGCCTCTCTAAACCATCTAATAAAGCTTGATGTTTATCAGATCCCAAGCCAAGCAATTAGTAGTAAATGTCTTGGCTTTTCTCCAACCTCCTACCTCTAAAGTACACAGGAAAGCTAAAATAAGGTCTGTACTGCCAGAAAAGTCAGTCCCAGTAGGAATCTGAGGTCTAAGTCCTTAGCTTTTTACCTTTAATCTTAATCCTCTCATCCCATATGGTCAGAACTCCCTGGGGGTCACTATCAGAACCAACAGCTTTAGATACACAGCAGGACACCAGTCTCATTAGCTATGTTGGGCACCCATGCAGAAAACGACAGAAGGCAGATTCCAGGTCACTCTGGAAGCCTGGCACATTGTTTAGCAAACTAAACGGGGTTACATGTAAAAAAGAGATTTAGATGACTTTTACTTAACATTGTGACCGTTGTATGCAATATACAGGTGAGATACATTCTTTATATCAGTTTAGTTTATTCTATACTGTATATATCATAGTTTAGCCTTTCATAAACACTTACATTAACATACAGTGAGGAAAAATTAGTAACACAAAGCTTGTTGTGCTGAATAACGGATTGAAAGTGGTGGCACAGTGGATCCGTGGTTAACTCTATTGACTCATAGTTCAGAAATCCCCAGTTTCATTACAGCCCGGACTCCACCTATATGGAGTTTGCAGTATTTGGCGTGTGCACATAGGTTTACTAGAGGTACTCCAGTTTCCTTCCACAGTCCAAAGACGTGTGTTAATTAATGTTTCAATAGTGAACTTAGTTTGTGGGTTTGTGTATGTGCCTTAGGACGGATGACGCCCTATACAGGGTTGTTTCTTCTTTGCGCCCTGTGTAGCCAGATAGCTTTGCCACGACCCTGACTAGGATTGAGCAGATAAGACAATGAATGAACAGATAAATAAAATAATTAATATCCTGAGAGTGAAAAACAAAAACAAAATGGTTAGTCAGCTGAAGCTGCTGCCCGAATGTCAGGCATCTGTGGGACAGTAGCATACTGTGCATCCCTTGCATAGAAAAAACCCAATTCTGAATTCAGAATCCAGTTTCTGTATTCATGTGTATTATCCCAACGTAAAGACGAATAATCGTAACCTAAACCATCGCAAAATGGAGAGTGCCTGTACAAATATTAACCCTTTAGTGTTTTACTTATTCAACTCTCCAAAACGTGGATATTCAATACCATTCTTTTTATACCCAGTTTTGCATGTTCAATTCCACCACAACTGCACGATTAACCCCCCTTACTCTGAAAGGGCACTCGTGAACAGCACCTGTTTTACTTTCACCAGCAGACAGTGGACATCTCCCGTAAGTGAATTCACACAGAGGGACGGACTAAGCTCACAATGTCCACTCACCATTATTCATGCCTTTAGGGCAGCGAGAAAATTAGCCCGTCTGACCTACCCTGTGTTTATACACACACACGCACGCACGCACACGCACACCTACCATTGTGTGTATAAACACAAGTGTCCCGTACTAGTGAACTACTGTACTTTAACTGCTACTCTGTGTTTCAAAATGCAGATAACCAACTCACTCACATTTTCATTACCAAAAGGTGGTCGTATCCTGGGTAACGAATGCATGCAGAAACCCTGCAGAGATTGTAGTGAATATAGACAGGCGCAAAAAGGAGGTATTGCAAAACCGATACTGGGAGGAACCCGTTATGATAGAAAGCAGATGTAATATCAGATTTGTGGATTTTGGCTGTGCTCCAATCTAAAGGATCCTCACACGCCTCGTTTTTCCTCTCCCTCCTTCTCTCTACAGTTCAGACAGCACCTACTGTTCTGTTCTCCTTCCTCCTTTTCTGCTGCTGTGAAAGAAATCATGCTTACTAAATCCCTTTCTCATGGAAAGGTCTGGAAAGGACCAAAACGGCATTCTATTATCATCTGAGGAAACACATTGCACCCTATGTGACCGCGCATTTCCCAAACAACCGAGTCGCCTCTGTCTTGGTTCCGGTAACGGGACAAACACACATGGGCTGCTAACACAGCAGTAGACCACAACACATTCATTTCCCTCAGGAGAACTGGGACAGATACAAGACCCAACTGCCCTCCAAGCTAAAAGAATAGACAGCAATGCCACAGTTTCAGCACCGAGACCTCAAAACAAATCAGTAGGTGCCTCACGGTATTGCTTCTGTGCTTCATCAGAAGTCGTTGTGAGGACACGGGTTAGCGTGCAGCTTACTAAATAACATCTGACAACATTTGTGGTTTATTCATTCTCACACCACACCTTCTGAAAGCTTAAAGATGCAGTTAGGAAATATGAGCGAAGTAAATAAATGTACAGACAGTGATTAGGCAACAATTAAACAAATAACCCAGACAGCAGACAGTTATAGTCCAAACATGGCTCAGTTATGCCAATGCCAATGCCAAATGCAAGCCACAATGAAGGATCATCATAATTCTGGACCTCAAATGGCACGCATGTAATCTTCCATTGGTAACATATGGGCACAATTTGAACCAAATTTGGCCAGACAGGTACAGCTCGACCAAAGTCATCTCTGCCATTCGGGATGTGGGGGAATAAAAATGGTTAGCGCAGCCCAGAACTTCGTAATCAATCATGCACTATCAGGGCAAGATAAAACATAACCTTCCACCTAACCATGCTTCTACTTACATTCTTCATCTTCAGAGTAATGCTGAGTTTGCTAGTAATGCTGAATTGACTTATTACGCCAAAAACTGGCCCATTCGTTTTTGGGCCCATTCGGCTCATTCACCCTCCCAACTATTAATCTCTCTACTTCGTACCTGAGACATGAGCCTGGCTCGACTGGAAGCAAAACACACGATTAAAAGAAACCAAGCATTAAGATTTGTTCTCTGTACTGGCACCCAGTTTTTTTTTCTAATGGGCATCTTCGAACCACTTAAACATGTCTTGCATATTCCTTAAAATCTATATTTTTAAAATAAAAACGTTAACAGTATCTAGTTAGAGCGTGCTCTTTGGTTATTGCTTATTTATAAGGTCATGTCTACAATAAAGAATACAAAGCACTTGTGTAAGCAGCTCAGGATAACAGCGTCTGCTAAATGCTGTAAATGTAAAGTAATCTATTTACATACTGCATACCTCCCCCACTTCATTCAGCCTTCTCCTACCACTGACCCACTTAATGCATTTTTGTGACATCGGCACACAAATAGAAGCAATAGAAGAAACTTACAGAAAGAAAAAGAGACCCAGGGTAGCAAGCCTCCCCATCAGCACCTCATTAGATTAGTGACAGCCTGCCACTGCAATTAAAGAGCAAAGAGGGGGGATTGTTCTCTGCATGGGGTTGACCTGTCCCCTGTGCTTACACAAACTCTGAGAATTTGCCAACACTCTATATCATGACCGGGACTGGCGAGGTCCCAGCATCTACATCTTTATCCAGGCGCAGACACAACAACAATATCCATCTAATCACAATCTGGTTACTAAATGTGATTATTGCTTAACAATTAACACCGACAGTGAGGTAACTCGAGCAACAAAACAACCCAATGACTACAAGAAATCAGATGTGCCAACAACGTACGTATTCAAACTGCGCAAGTAATTCGGCAGCTCACCACTGCGGTGACTAGAGCATCTCAACAGTGACCGCTACCCAGCCCTGTGATGGTCCTCATTTAGAGTACATGTTGACCTTTGAAGGCACGCCTCGGCCCTGAACAGATGTAAAACATGATAACTCCTAAGGAATGTAGAGGCAGACATTAAACCAATGCCATTTGTAAGCATGTCATTTGTTTCCACTGCTATGCAAATGATACACAGCTGATCATAGATTCATTTTCTTTTACTCAATTCTGTAAAAATCAGGTGTCAAATCTGATCACTCAAATGTCTTCGTTTTCAGTTGTTTAATACTGCCAAACCCGTCAAACAATAACCCGTCTTTTAAAGATGCAGAGAAACTGGTTCACGCATTTAAAACCTTGAGGTGGACTGCTGTAACTTTACTTGCTAGATGTTCTAGTAAATCTAAAAGTAATCTTCAGTTAGTTTAAAATGCACTAGTTCTCGATAGCTAACCAGAACAAAACATTTTATCCCATCAGTCCTGTTCTGCCGTCTCTATACTGGTTACCAGTTAAATTCTGTGTTGAATATGAATTACTTCTTGCAAGATATAAAGCTCTAAACAGCCTGGCCCCACATTATCTGTTTTACTATATAGCTTGTCTACTTTTTCACAAGTTGCAGGACTTCCCTAGATTTCCTAAAATTCTTTTAAATTTTTTAAAATAATACTTTCTCGTACATGGTCTCCCATAAACTTTCACTTCTAGTTTGAGTTTTAGACAATCTCCAGATTTTTAGGATCAGTTTACATATTTATACAATATATTGGTTAGACTTACACTGGGAATGCATGGCTAAGGCTATAGGGGTCGGCCTTTGGCCAGGAGGGTCTGGTGGGCTGTCCAGCTGGACAGGACTTCAGTCTCTTTGATCTTGGACTGTACAAACTTGTTTTAGACTAAAGACAGGGCTGGGGTTAGTCAAAAAGTCAAAAAGATTTATGGTGATCAGGAATGTTGGGCTGCTGTCTTATTTCTTCCTTAGTGGATGTGCTATTTAAATAAAACTGAATCGAGTTGATGAAGACAGACCCATGCCAGAGTGTTTAATAAATTTTTCTAGTCCGTTCATACTGAATAAAAACCTAGTGGGTTTTTAGGTTGCATTTTAATACAAAGACTTATAGAATAATAATTTAATGTTGGCCTAATACTTTTGCACTGTAAATGCATAATATCCATATAGATTTACTACAGTGTATGTTTATGTTGGAACAGGAAATGTGTTTTCCCTCCTAAAAGTGGTCTAAAAGCAGATGGTGATTGTCTCCTATGGACAGGAAGTGCTTTTGTTTCTGAAAAGGAACTGAGCTCAGCCCTGGGTCGTTGAGAGGAAACACCCATAGAGAGAGCAGATAACATGAAGGAACACCATCATGCACAAACAGGACGCTTTGTAAGCAGCTCCCTGCCAATCTTTCTTTCTTCCCTTTGCTTCTTTGATCTTCAGTGTTATCATCACCCCCCACACATACAGACACCATACTAATCTCCTAGATCGTCATGCCTCACGACTTCTGCATGGATTGGATTGGATTATCAGAAAGATATCTGTAGCTGAATTGTTTCAACCCTCCACAATGTCAAAGCTGTAGCACCTGGATGATGAGAACATTTCCACAGAATGAGCGAGTTTCTAGTGGGTTTTATTCCCCACAAACATGGCGACTTTGTGTCACATTGAACTGACAGTTGGTTAGATTTACATTATGACACATTACATTATGGCTCGGGTCGACTCTTGCCTTTTGGCTGTGTTAACTTCTGGTTTTCTCCCTTTAGCTATGTTGCTATAGTAGTGCTGCCGGAGCTTCATGCTGCACATGGCATTAGTGATTGATAATTGACTCTGTGCTTCTAACCCATAAGTAACTACATTTTCTCTTTTCTCGCTGAGCTCCATCAGTTTCAGCACCACACACTTAGATGTTCCTCCACCTCAGCATTTCTCTACTGGTCTTCATCAACAGAACCCAGTCCCACCAGAGTGCAGGAACTCCCTCCATCATTTAGTCACTAGAAGACGATGCGTCTCCAAGGACCTCCCACTGAGGACTGGTTTTAAAATCTATTTTGTTATTTATTTTATTACTAACGAAAATATTATTATTGATTTAAATTATATTATTTACTTAATATTACTATTATTTTAATATACGTTTAAGTATTTACTTAATGAACATCTAGGCCACCAATGGAGGTCTGGTCCATTTTTAAGTCTTGGTCCTCCCAAGCTTTTTCCCTCTACTTTCAGGGAGTTTTTCTTTTCCACTGTCGACCTAGGTTTGCTCAATTTGGGATTGGCCTTTTAAGATCATATAAGACTGCAAAGCTGCTTTGAGAGAATGCGCCGTTATAAAAAGATCTATATAAATAAATTTGAATTGAATTTAAATTGAGATGCACTTTGTCTGACTAAATCCTGCATCGCTGAAATCATCTACAATAATAGAAAGGCCAGTAAGCTTTAATATTTTTTACTCCTCAGATAAATAAAGGTAAATAGAGCCAGGTAAATAAAGTCTGGTTCATTCTTCATTATAACTACTGCACATGAATTAATAAAAAACATTTTGGAGGAAACGGGCAAGACAGTTCTTGGACAGACTTCCACAAGAACCCCGGTCCTAATGACAATCAGTAAAGAGAAAAGTGTACAGTGTTTGGACCAGGACCAGGTTTGGACCAAGTTGTCAGCAGATTTCGGCAGGGGTTAGGGTTCCCCAAAAAACAGTCCCTAACACTTTAATGTGAAAGTGCTTTGTGATTTTAAATAAATATAGCTCACAACATGAAGAAACTGGTGATTTGTGAACGGTTTTGTATTGCATATAAAACAAAATATATATTCACGTATTATATTTCGTTTGACTACAGCTGTACACGTTCCACAGAAGCCTGAGCAAAGTGTGAAACTAGCAAAGCCATTCAGACCAATATAGAGAAACCGAAAAAGAACAAAACACGTTTGTCGTTTGCGCTACCTGTTTAGCTTCTTCCACAGAGACCTGGAGTTTCTGCAGCTCCTTCTCGTATTGCTCCCTCAGTTTGTCTACTTCCTGGTCATGGCTGGACACCTCTTCCTTCAGGGCTCCTTTAAGAGCGGTCAGCTCCCTCTCACGCCTCCTCAGCACATCCTCTTGCTCCTCTTTAGCCATCAGGACTTCCTGTAGGTCCAGCTTAAGTTGCACTATGTCCTGAAGATGTGATTAAAGTCACATGCTCATTACTACCCTTAACAACAGTTTAAATTTAAAGTCAGTTTCATGCAAATGGCCATGCCAGCTCCAAAGCTAATGTAGATTGGAGTAATGTTCACCCCCATCATGGACTCCTTCTCTGCTCGGTCTGCATTCATGCGTTTGGCTCTGTCCAGTTCATCATGCATCTCAGACAGCTGATCCTGCAGGTCTCTGATCTCCGACTGGTACTGCTCTTTTTCCATCTTCACCTGGAAGAGCCTGCACACGCACACACACATCACACACACGGGGGCACAGGTATGAGGTGGTTAGGATGGCTCTCTTAACTCTTTTTTTCTTTTCTTCATGTCCTGATTATTTCAAGCGTGATTAATATTATTTGAAGTTTAAATTATTTTAAGTATACCAAATCGCAGTAAATTTTTTTCTCCAACACCATGAAAGGAAAGGAATCGAGTTCTTGTAATAAGTCACAGTCTGCTCTAAATCTCCACAGATCTGAAAGGTTCTCAGAATTTAGTCATTTAAAATTAATTTCTTTTCTCCTGGTCTTTTCTCCTGGTGCATTATTCTCAGCCCAGGACACCTGCAGATTTGATTGACCACTGCCTGCGTATTTGCTACCTATTATATAACTATTAACAGTCTGAACCCAAGCCACACCTGGACGTCTCCACCTGCATGTGTAATCACAGCTAAGCCACCTGCAAGCTCTGCACAGAAACAATACCCAGCTAAATGAATAAACAGGCAGGTCATTATGGCAAAAAGACAAAAATGTATTTGGAGTGGAAACACTGCTCAACATATACACTGCAGCTGCAACCTTTCTTCTACAATTCTACTCATTCTACCAATTGTTGTTTTAGCTTCAGCTAACATAAGCTGGTTAGAGAGAACCGGAAATCAAAGGTAAACACATGCCCTGCATCCTATTATTTTGAGCATTTACTCTTCCTTTTTTTACCTTTGGTCCAGTCTGAATCAGATTTTAAATGCATAATTGCAGGAAGTCTTACTCCTCGAGCGTGGTGCGTAGATCAGCCTCCGCTTTGGCCAGCTTGTCCCTCAGTCTTTGGCACTCGGCTTCACTCAACTCCAGCTTTTTTTGCAGATCCTTCAGTCCAGCGTCAGTCTTCTCCTGTGCCATGCTCAACCCCTTCTGCTTCTGTTTGAGAGTAACTCCGATGTATTGTACACATATACACTCATAAAAATCTGTGATACCATACATTTAGAGCAGTTTAGGACTAAGTTACCTTGTTTTCCTCCTCAAGCTTCATTCTCAGAGATGAAATCTCCTTTTCCAGTTCTACCTTCTGCTCTTGCAGAGCTTTGGCCTGATCTGAAAGGTCCGGGGACTGTCGATAGCACACAGGCATTATCATTACCGACTGATAAGATTAGCAATTTATATACAGTAAATTACTCTATCGATCACCAGCAAAGTGTTCTAAGATCAGTAGACATTTACAAGATTATCAAGACAGCAAAAGTCTTATACCATTTCTGAAACAACATATCTAGTAGTGGTCTAACGAACATATATAACCTAGTCATATAAACCTAGTCAAGTTTGTCATTACATAATACTTATTTTCACTGATTTTTATTCCAATCTCAGCTTTTCAAACATGTTTCGCTTCTGGAAAAGTGGTTTCTTGACTGCTTCATGTGCACTAAAGTGGTGATTAAAACCGACTTGTCCTGTAGAGCTGTCCCAGTATGAGGATGCATAAAAGAGTTTGTCTACAGACCTTGTATAATGTGAACTATTGACATTACAGTGTTCCCTCTCCACTTCGTGGTTCACCTTTCGCGGACTCGGTGCATCGCGGGTTTTCCAAAAATATTAATGGAAAAATATATTGCGGATTTTCGCTGTTTTGCGGGTTTAAGGAACTTTAACATTTAAAAAAATCACAAACTTTATAACAAAATATATTAATTCTAACAATAAAGGAATGTTATAAATCATAAAATATTAGGATTTCCAGTAAATAGCTGTTTTATCCACACAATGTGTAGGATATTTTGGTGCTGTAAGCTCGGTCCGGACGGAGCATGTGTGATACGAGAGTGATGTATGATGTGTTAAGTAAAGAGAACGTTCCATTACTTCAGCGTGTTG
>JAVSBV010020202.1:0-12118 GCA_033117975.1 Parotocinclus spilosoma | reverse complement strand
ATCCCCACCGATGGCTCTGTAAAGGCGATCGGCGCGGACGACTACAAGCTCCGGGAGCGGGTAGGACCCTAACAATAATGTATAATAATTTTGTGGTTTGACTGGTTGTAAAGCATGTAGCATACAATTATCATCCAACTCTCTCAACTTCACTTCAGCTCAATACCATCACCACTTGTTTTTTGCAAAGTATGGTAAATGGACTTCATTACATAAAATTATACCCAATTTTTATGTAAATATAAGCAGAAATTATCAATTATTTTGACAATAGTTAAACTTGGAGGTATGTAAATCATCTAATTACAGACTGGTATATTATTATACCCCTCTGCATTACTATAGAGTAACCTTGTTTTTTTATTGTAAAAATTGCCCAACAACTATTGCTGCAAGGGAAGGAACAACACTAAACGCTAATCCATCGTAGGGCACACACACAGTCACACACACAACTACACACTAAAGACAACTTTGGAGACACCAATTAACCTAACACACATCTTAGGACTGTGGGAGGAACCTGAGTACCCAGAGTAAACCCACACAGACACGATGACATGGAGACATGCAGACTTTTATCTTTGTTTATCAATAGGTAAAAGCTTTACTGTCACAACTTTTGGAATGTGTTGTAGGCCTGAAATGCAGGAATGGGTGTTTATTAGCAAAGTATAAAAAGTTTATCATACAAAACATGAAATACAATATCTCACAAAAGTAAGTACACCCCACACAGTTCTGTAACTGTTTGCCATCAAAATAACTCAACACACAACCATTATTATCTAAACCACTAGAAACAAAAGTAAGTACAAATTGTTCCCATTTAGCCTGTTCCCTCTCCTGTATCATGTGATTCTTTAGTTTTCCAGGGTCTCAGGTGTGATTGCAGTGCAGGTGTGCTAAATTTGGTGTTATCACTCTCAAACTCTCTTATACTGGTCACTGGAAGTTCAACATTGCACCTCATGACATGGAAGTGGGGCACGTGGGAATGCTACCAGCATTGCTGCAGAGGTTAAAGGGGTGGGGATAAGACTGTCAGTGCTTATACCACACCGCACACTGTATCAAATTGGTCTGCATGGCTGTCGTTCCAGAAGAAAGCCTCTTCTAGATGAAGTTTGATTACATTACATTTACCTGTATATTTACGCCATAGCAGACGCCCTTATCCAGAGCGACTTACAACGCATACAGTCTTACAATTCAAGTAATAAAGCAGTAAAGGGCCTTGCTCAAGTGCCCAACTGTGGTAGCTTGGCAGAGGTGGGATTTGAACCCTGGACCTTCTGGTCCAGAGTCCAGTACCTTAACCGCTAGGCTTCCACAGTTCACATGAAGACAAACAGACTAAGGACATGGATTACTGGAACCATGTCCTGTGATCTGATGAGACCAAGATAAACATATTTGGTTCAGATGGTGACAAGCATGACAAGGTGAGTAGTACTAAGAGTTTCTTGCCTAGAGTCAAGCATTGTGGTGGGAATGTCATGGTGCAGGGCTGCATCAGTGCTGCCGACTGTGGGGAGCTACAGTTCATTAAGGGAACCATGAATGAAAACATGTACTGTGACAGAGCATGATCCCCTCCCTTGGCCTTACGAAGGGCTGCAGGGCAGTATTTCAATATCATAATAACTCTAAAACACCCTCAAGTTGATCACTGCCTTGCTAAAGAAACGGAGGGTACAGATGCTGGACTGGCTAAGCATGTATCCAGACTTAAACACTATTAAGCATCTGTGGAGGAGTGCAAGGTCTCTAACATGTACCAGCTCTGTGATGTCGTCAGGGAGGAGCGAAAGAGGATTCCAGTGGCAACCTGTAAAGCTCTAGTAAACTCCATGCCTTAAAAAGTTAAGGCATTGCTGGCAAATAATGGTGGGCACAAAAAATATTGAAAATTTGGGCACAATTAACGATTAACTAACGATGATAGTTTTTAAAACTTGATTAACTCAATATGCTACTGCAAATTTTCTCATATAATATCTATATATCTATCTTAAAATAATACTTAAGGCATGTTTTTAGGTGACAAACTTGATAATAGCTCACACGTCGGTAAGACAACAACTAAGATCTTGTGATAGACGATGCGTATGACACACCGCTAACCCTACATCTGAGTCTCCAGTGGAGTTTGCAAGTTTTTTGTACTGCCTTGTCACTCTTCACGGGAAAGATAATTAAGTGTCACGAAAGATGTGAATTTCATACCGCTCATTATGACATGGCAGTTAAGAGAAAGCGAAATAACTGTGTTTTAGTTAATTTTGTGTAAACGGTCTCATTAAGAGAAATCCACAGGGGTGGAAGTCCTCTCTTTGATGTTGCACGGGAGGGTTTTGTGCCGTTTTCATTAATTCAGTGAGCAGCAGGTGTTTTAAGCACATACAGGGACTTAATGACTCTGTGGCAGTTTGAAGTTTTATAATCTCTTAGGCTGCGTAGTAAAGGTAATCCGGTGATCTGAGTGAATCTCAAGATGTGTCAATCAAAGATTAGAACAGTCAGTCCACTTTTATTGTGAGTTTGTCAATGTTTTTATGCTTAATCCCAGACGTCCTGGGTTTAAAATAGTGCAACAAATCCAAACAATGTTCTGTACAGGGTCTGTCTCATGACCGTGGTCCGACCAGAGTACCCTTCCCAGCCTCCATCGCTCCTTTTTTCTTTGGCTGTTTGATTTCTGTCTCATCAGTTCGGTTATTTAAACCCTGTTTTCCTTTGTTTGGCACAAATTGGGTACCAATGTTTTACCATCCAGCTTCTCTCCCAGTTTGCCAGATTGATCGAAAATTAACAGAAACTGACATTCAGTACGATGGACACATGTCTGATTTGAGTTTTTAAGGCTGTTTTTTGTTATCTCGAACATCCTGCGACTCCGCCCATTCTTTTGCAAGAGATGTGCATAGCGTTTTCGAATGGCATTATTTAACATAATTTCTTATGTTTGCAAGAAATGTATCATTTTCTACTTATTTTTAGGGAACTACTTTTGTCACATTAAATTTAAAAGGTGTCCTTTTTCCATAAGCCATGTTTATTTCAAGCAATGGATCAGTTGATGTTCAATAATTCAACTTAAATTTTAAAATCTGTGTTCCTTCATTTATTTTCAATTCACAACGATATGCAGTCTTTAATTAGAAAAAAAAACGACTTAGTTTTTACAGTTGCTCATATTTGCAGTACAAATCTGGTCAAATCTGGTGTCAAAACAAAAACAAAATAACCGTTTAATGATGGTCGCACAGCACTGGCTCATCCTGCATGTATAGTCCAGAGTTTATCAAAACACACGTGGGTTCCAATTCAAAACCTCTGCCATGCTGCCACAGTTGGGCCCTTGAACAAGGCCCTTAACCCACCATTGCTTGGATTGTAAGACTATATCAGTTGCAAGTTACTCTGCATAATGGGTGTCTGCTAAATAATGTAAATGTAATGTGAATAGAGACAGATTTTTATTTCCCGTTATGGTTCTTAACATGATTATGGTGTATTTTGAACAATAAAATTATTTAAAACACAAAAAGAAAAAAAATCAGATTATATACCATCATTCTCGTCATTGTATCTTTCAGAATAAAAAAAGAATGTTGAACGTTGCCATACATCTTCATGCCTTCCAAGATTGCAATTATGTTTTCTGTCACCAGGTGTCGGAGTTTAGTCTTATTTTTGTGTCATTCAGACATGAACTTGATATATATAAAGCTACAATCACACAGCAGGCAAAGTGGCCCATATTAGACATTTTTACCAAATTAATTTAGATTTCTTACCAAACAATGAAATTAGATCAACATTATTAAATCCTTGGTTTATTTAAACCTAGTTTATCCCAACTGCAATGATGTGTTCCCATGGCTCCTGATATTTACTTGCGTATTTGGTTGCGATAAATGCCTTCTAACTGTTTGCACAAAGCCATCACCCCAAATACTGATGAGGTCTGTCCACTTTGACTGCTGTGTGAATGTAGCCAAATTAGCAAAGGTCAGATTTGTAAAGATCATATTTGTAAGTCCTGAAAGCTCTTATAAAATCAGTCATGTTACGGAAAATAAATCAGATTTAATTTAGCCTGGTAAACAAAGCCAGATTTAAGATGATGATCGGATGGATGTTACAAATGGTTACCTGTATTTAAGACTGAATTAAATTGTTCTCAAACATACTGCTTCTTTCTCACAGGTTCTGTGGCTTGAAGAATTTTCTTTAAACGTTCCTGAGGTCCCTGACCAACAAGGGCGAGGTTCAAACATCCAAACCCTGAACGCTGATAACAGTGCTGCCGTTCATCCTCTAGAGATCGAGGATATGACAAGTAGCTCCTCGACTACGCTGGCCCACTTCCTGTGCAACACCACCGGCGTCTGGAACGTCTTTGTCAGACTGGCTCCGTCCACCATGATGGTGGAGTTTGGGTGAAGTCCAAGCTGTTTATTTGCAGGGTGGAATCAGAGAAGGTGGAGCAGAGCAGGAGGAACTCTAGTTGCTAGGACGGCCTCGCCGTAAACTGCCGGCATCAGCAGACCTACAGCCACGTCTCTTGGCTGTGTTCCAAGTCGTTCAAGGTAATCTGTGTCTACGTGTCGTTCCACAGCCTGGACTACAATCTTCTGCAGAAAGTCTGCTACAACTATCACAGCGAAACCTCTTATTTTCCGGTTGGGTGATCTTGATCACATGATCTATAATTTACGTTACAAAAGGCTTGCGTAGACTTACCTGTAACAGGGGCACCCCTGGTCTTCATCACATGACACAGGACCAGCCTCTATTACCCTTTACATTCCTGAACCACCGTTTATATCCCATTTGAGATGTGTGATGTTCCTTTCTGATGCCAGGTCTGGTCCAAGTGTTTAAGAGCTATCCCGATCCCAGAGAAGTGAACAGGCACATAATACCTAAGTCCACTAGTGTATATCAGTTTTAGGTTTTCTGACCTGTCTCCTTAACCTACAGGGACGGGGCCTGGATCCGTGTAACATGATGCAGAGCAAGGGTGCCACCATTTCTGCAAGCTTAGTTTAAAAACTACAAACAAAATTGCCTATTTGTGTGCAACTTTAAAAAAACAAGACTCAAATGTAAGCTCCATGTGAACTCTGTTAAGAAACCTGTACAATAAACCATTCAGTTTTGTAACTGTAATTATTTACCAACAGAGTTGAGGTCTAAGTTCTGTGCCTCTCAGACACAGCGTCATTCATCAAATCATAACAAACATCTTTTCAGGTGACAACGTTATCACTTCAGACACGTCAATCCGAGGTTTTCTGTATAATCTAATGGTGGCCTAAAACTATTGCACAGTACTGTATGTTGATTTATAACAAATGGTTCGACCTTCCAGAAAGTCTTTATAATGTGGGACAGAGCTTGAATGTCAGGGAGTGATGATTTGGTCCATTGCCCATACAGACACTCACTCACTCACTTAAGGACTCTTTAGAGACACCAATTGACCCATTTTGGGTATGAAACGGGAAGAACATGCAAGGTTTGGCCAGAAACTGGACCCATGTGTATAGGGTAACATTTTTAAAAAATAATTGTTATACTATGAGACATATGGTAAATAAATGTGGATGTACATGTGCGGCCTGTTCCATTGAGAATGAACCAAATTCATGCATATTCATCCATATTGGATCGATTGGGTGAATTCAGTTTCACATTGGATCAATATGGATCGATTCAGTTCACTTGCAGTGGCTCAGCCCACAATAAAGTTACTTTGACCTTGACTTTGACCTTGACTTTGACCTTGACTTTAGCAGGCTATGACATCACAGTCAAACCTGCGGAATGTTGGCTCTCGGAACTTTCGCGAGCGTCAGCAAGATTCATTTCTGCACAAGCTTCTGAAACTGTACAAAGCTTAGGTTTCAGAGCAGCGAAAGCACAGCGAATTTGAGCATGGATGCGGTAAGGATGGACGTCTTGCTCTGTAGTGTTCACTTTATGGCAGGAACATTATTTTTTAACAAAAACAAAGCAGAATTTCACATACCGGGCGTATTTTTTCTGTTATAAAACATGGGTTTGTTTAAAGAAAACCTTGAATAGTTACTAATTACACAGCAATCACTCTGTTATAAATGAACTGATGTGTCCTAAACATAACAGAACACTAAACTGAGTATATTTGCCAAGCTCTGAATTAAAATTCAGTCATTTTTATGGTATCATGTGACAGATTTTCACTTGTGAGGAGAACGAACATCCTCTAGTTCTCAATTCCTTCCGCTCAAAGGAAGTGAAATGTGTTCAGTCTGAGACTGATCATAAGGAGAGGCCCTCAAAGAGGCCCCGCACTGAGGCACGACAGGGCAAATGTAAGAGTCCGGTGCAGATCAGGGAGCCTGAGAAGGATGAGATGCCCAGGAAGAAACGCCGGGCTGAGGCAGGAGAGATCCAAACACCATTCGGTGTGATCCCTGCCTTAGACGATCCATCTCAGAGAGCAGGTGTGCCTCTTTATAACTTAACCTTATAGGTTATTAGGATGGGGCTTTACATTATCAACATGATTTTATGCCTGGATATTTATTTGTCTGTTCTGTCCACAGGCAATAGAACTGCCATCCCTGATTATGCCTTGTAAGTTTGCTCATTCTTTGTGTTTAAGTTTTCTTATTATCACACCTAAACTGGTTCCAAAAATCAATCCTGTCCTCTCTCGGCAGAAAATACATCGTGGTCATAGACATGCCACAGAGGCTGCGCTATCAGAAAGACTATGATGCTCATTATGATGAGTACTGCGCCCTTCGTGCCCAGGTTGAAAGAGCCGCAGAGCTCTTACTGCTCCAGGCCGCTCAGCGCCAGAGCTTAGGACCTGGTCACCGAGTCTCTATGGTCTGTTTCAATCACTCTGTAGCAATAATCTTTTTTCTAAACAGAGCTCATGAACAGCTGAATCATTTTGCTTTGCAGAAGGAGCGTTATGAGGCCCTTCAAAAATGCAAGCAACTGCTTGCTGTAAGTAAATCACCACTAAATGCACAGCAAGTTCACGAATGCTCCCTTATATTCGGTACGATCTAAGCTTTGTGTGTGTGTGTGTGTGTGTGTTACAGGACAGGCAGAAGCTTGTCTACCTGCATGACAGGCTCCTTCACATTAAGAGACTCTGTGATGATTTTGACCTGTGGTTTAAGGAGAGCGGCGTTTCGTTTCAGAGCTTCGCCTAACGCCCCGTGCTCTCATCTGAATAAGAACACCTAAAATGTCAGAGGAACAGCCTGTTTATTTCCCTTAAACAACCCTACATTATTTTTCTATCCCTTCTGTCATTTTTATTTTTAATACTATTAATTACTAATCGGCCCCTTATAAATGTAATTCTTTCCCAGGGAAGTCAGACGGTGTTGCTTCCTTTCCCAAGCACATGTGTAAATGCAGAATGTACACGTGACCCCTAACGGTCGCACACATCCTCCGAATAAACACAAAGTCGTCTGGATGTGTAGCGCACTTTGTCTTCTCATACCTCGCTTATCATTTGGGTTCGCCTCATCTTAACGAAAGAGTATCCGGCTATTTCTACCAAATAGACGGCTACTCTGCATCTCTTAACCAGACATACTAGCTGACTGGTTATCTTAACCAGGCCATATGCCTGCCTTAACCGGGTGACCGAGGTATGAGAAAACAGAGTTCATGCTCCAAATCAAACGTGTTTGTGTGAATTTGTAAGGCATCTCGTGACCGTTTAAGGCGACATGTGCATAGCTGCATTTATGCCTGGGTTTTGGAAAGGTTTCGACACTGTTTTGCTTTCCTACTCCCTTTCCTACTACTTTCCTTCCCCGTTTGTTTTATTTTCTGAAGTTCTGTTTTCTCTGACGACTGAAATAAACAAAAAGCATTGCAAATAGTGTACTGTCTTTATTTCAAGTAAGTCAAGAGTAATAATGGTGGGACTGAGAGTTGAAAGAGTGAAGCTGAGGTTGAAGCCGATGTCAGAAGTCCAGAAGTCTGTACAGGGGGGAAGAAGTCTGTACAGGGGGGAAGATGGGTTAAAATTGGGTGAAAACCAATTATTTATTATTTTATTAACAATTATTTCCAAACCCTCTGTTATCAACAGCTGCTAGAGTGTGTGTGCGTGTGTGTGTGTGTGCGTGTGTGTGTGTGTGTGTGTGTGTGTGTGTGTGTGCGTGCGTCTGTGTGTGCGCGCTAAGGAAGTGTGCAGTGTGTAGTGGTAGTTTGCGTCTACCTGCATCCCCCCACTTCCTGACTATCAGATAAGGAAAGATCTGCTCTATGGACTTTTACAGGGGTTAATTATGAGTTAGAACGTATAGGATGTTTGAACAGTTTATTTAATTCACACTCATGCTCTTTCACAGCGATAAATATTTACACACACCGCACAGGACACGTGGCACATGCCAACACTCAAACTGGCTGGCTATACACAGTGTACACTTACTGCTCACTTTATTAGGTACACCTTCATGTTTATACACTTGTTGTATATTTTATCAGCCACGTTAAGGTGTTTAACGACTCCAGCAGCACTGCTGTGTCACTGTCACTCTAGTGCTGAGCATGATATACCACCCACATAGGATCTGATTTATGCTGGTCCTGTGAGTATCCTGCCTATTGTAGAACAGAGTAAGAAGGACTAGAAGTATGTAGAGAAACAGAAGGACTACATTCTCTAATTATAGAACTACAACACGCTTCCATATGGTTAGCTTGATCAGCGTCGAACCAAGTGGTGTACCTAATGAAGTGGCCAGTGAGTGTAAATGCAATGGGAAAATGCTGGGATTGGTCATTAATTAAATAAGCCTGGTGTGTGATGATTTTGAATTGCTAATGTTGTCTCACAGCGAGAAGGTTCCGGGTTCAATTTCAGGCTGGAGCAGCCTGGGTCCTTTCTGTGTGGAGTCTGCATGGGTTACTCTAGGTACTCCGGTTTCCTCCTACAGTCCAAAGACATGTATTTTAGGTTAATTACTGTCTCTAAAAGTGGCCCTTAGTGTGTGACTGAGTGCCCTACAATGAATTTGCAGCCCATCTAGGGTTGTTCCCGCCCTTGTGCCCAGAGTTGCGGCGTTCCAGTGTAAATTTAGCAGAAGAATATGAATGGATGGATGGATGTTTTTTTCTCATTACTGCTGGCAAATAAATATTCAAATAGCAAAAAATATATGAATAGAAATACCATGGGGGAAAAAAACCCTGGAATTAGCATTCATGATTGTCCTTTGTGCAGCAGATGTGGTGGCTTAGTGAGGATCAGGTGATTAAATGATGGAAAATCTTATACAGTAAAAAGCTTGTGTTCTTTGTCTGTTCACCCAAACAAACAAAAGTAAGAAAACTACACACTGGGCATTACAGCAGGTGATTCACAAGACTACCTTGAAATTCAGTTTCATTGCGTTTTGACTAGAAAAATTCGCCTCTGCTCTCGTTGTTTGCTTGGTACTTGGCACACTTGCATAAACCTGTTGGAGTCGAGATTCACAATAGCTCTCGTTCAGTGTAGATCTCGGCTGCGATTATTGTGTTTTTCTTTGTTTTTACATTTACACTACTGTATTCTTAGTGCAAACAATCCCCCGTGGGTCCTAAAATGGTTAGTAATGAAATCCAACCGAAAGGACAAACAAACAACTGAATATCCTTGGCTCATCCGCAGAGAATAGAGTTTGCGAATAGACTATGTGTTTTGCTTTTACTTCTTTAGTCACTAAATTACATGAGAATTTGTCAACACGTCATTATAAACTAAGCTTTGTGTTAATGATTTTATCTGTACATTAATATACAGTATAGACTACATTAAACTTATCGGGTCATGATATCTTTAACTTAGGATGGATTTGGGACGTATCCTTATTGTAAATTAGGGAGGGCCTGTACAATATCGTTCCTTTAATGTCTTATAAAGAGTGGATTTTCTGGGGGTCTGGAACTGATTCATTTAGTTGACAATTTCCTTATAGGGACAAAATTGCTCGGTACTCGACAAGCCTTCTGGAACCAATTAAAGACGAGAATGGAGGTACTAATAGTCATTTGAAGGTTAATAAGCATGATTACATTCGGTTTACTTGGAGTATTAGGGTTATTTCAGATTATCAGCAAGACTCCATGGTACCCCCTGCTGCCAGTCTGGATGAGATCTGACTGTCTCCAGCACTCTGATCATCTGGTCAAGGCACTCTGTGGATTAACCGTCAGCCAGCCTAGAACAAGAGTGGAATTCAATAAGAGTATGACATTAGTATTCATTATTCATTCATTAATTGATTTCCTTGTTTATAATCCAGTCAGGAGCCTTTCCTGGACTTTTGGTATACCTTTATTCTCATACCTGCCTAAGGGAGCCAGGGTCTAACCAGCAGCACAGGATACAAGGTGGGATACAAGTTTTGGTAAATGTATATGTAAATTAGCCTCTTACCTGACGCTCCAGACTGTATGTTGTCGATGTCCTGGTCAAGCAGTTGTGATGGGAGAAAGAACAAAGTTTTCTCCTCTTCAGGCTGAGCATCCAGTAGTGCAGTCGTTTCTCCTTTGGCGCTGTCGGAACCGCCAAAAATGTCCAGCCATTGGAGAGAGAAATCGCTCTACTCCATAAATTTGTAGCCCAGTATATCATTGAGCATGCTTAGTCCATCATAGCTCTGATCACTTTCTCCACACTGATCCTCCTCACCACCTCACAAACAGATGTTAGGTACATAAAGTGTAAGAGCTCAGCAGGCACAGCACCACGTAGCACAACTGGGGGAGGGAGCTAGGGCAACCACAATTAATTATTACAAGTAATTAGTGCATATCGCTCTTAATTGCATATGTTTGCCATAAACAAAAACATGACAGGCATTTGACACAAATGTGAAGTGGATACATTTTATTTCATTTAGTTTCATTTTATACACTACATTAGAAGAGCATGCAAATTCAGTACTACATTTCCCATAATCCCCCAGTATCTGATCAAAAGCTTGACTTGCTCAATCAGAGCCAGCTTCTTTACTTTTTCACATAAGTGTCAATATTTAAAAACTCAGCCATAGTGTAGACAAGGTAGCTCTATGTTTACAGTTCTATGTTTAGTTAAGAAATGCAAGTCTTGATTTGTACTTATTTACTCATCCAGGTTTGCCGTTAAATCACTTAATTTATTTTGTGATCAACAGTTATCTTTTTACACACAGTTATGCTCCTATGACTGATTGGCAAACAAAGGGGTAACTGTCTGTCTGTGCCACCATGCCACGCTGCCTGGCATTCTCTGTTCTTACCTTTATAGTCATAATTAAATACCATCCATTTATTATCTTTGGCTTAATCCACAGGGCGTCACCCACTCTGGAATGACCAATCCACTGTAGGGCACACACACACACACACACACACACACACACAGTCACACACTTCAGCAACACCAATTACCCTAACAACCCGGGACCTTCTTGCTGTGAGGCCATCGTGTCAGTGTGCCACCCATAATTAAATACCCAGCATGTAAAATCCTACTACAGTTTATCTGTAAATGGAAAGTTTGTAAACCCTTTAGAATTTTCTGTATTTCTGCATAAATATGACCTAAAACATGATCAGATTTTTACACAAGTCCTAAAAGTAGATAATGAGAACCCAGTTATTATACAAAAAGATTATACCTGGCCATTTATTTAGTGAGGAAAATGATCCAATAGTATATATTTTTGACTGGCAAAAATATGTGTACTGCTAGGATTAGCAGTTACTTTGAAGATAAAATTAGAGTCAGGCCTTCTAACCAAAAAATTGTAAAATATTAAATAAACAATTATATATATATAAGATATATATAATTTTTTATTTAATATTTTACAATTTTTTGTTTTGTTAATTTAATACAATACATTTAATACATTTTTTCCCATCTATGTTCTAAAGTTAAGTTTACTGTCAAGTTCACATCAGCAAAGAAAGGGTTACTGTCCTAAAAACATGTTATCCAATCAGAATCGTCGTATCTATCAAGGCCTGTCTCTATCAAGGTCCTAATTGGTTAGGACTTCACGAATCCCGCGGAAGGCCAAGCTATGTGTTTTGGTTTGGAGAG
>JAVSBV010020191.1:0-12119 GCA_033117975.1 Parotocinclus spilosoma | reverse complement strand
ATTCTGTAACGGATATTATCACATGGGCTCAGGAACACTTTAGAAAATCATTATCAGTGAACACAGTTCATCTCTTCATCTACAAGTGCAAGTTAAAACTCTACCATGCAAAGAGAAAACCATATATCAACAACACCCAAGAAACACCGCTGGCTTCTCTGGGACTGAGCTTATCCGAGTTGGACTGACCCAAAGTCGAAAAGTATCCTGTTGTCTGACGAGTCCACATTTCAATTGTTTTTGGAAATCATGGACGTCGTGTCCTCCGAGCCAAAAGAGGAAAAGGACTGTCAGGATTGTTATCAGTGCAAAGTTTAAAAGCCTCAGCGTCTCTGATGGTATGGGGGTGTGTTAGTACCCATGGAATGAGTAACCTGCACATCTGTGATGGAACCATTGATGCTGAAAGCTACATACAGGTTTTGGAGCAACATATGGTGCATCCACGCAACGGCTTTTTCAGGGACGTCCCTTTTTATCTCAGCAAGACAATGTAAAGCCACATTCTGCACGTGTTACAACAGTGTGCCTTCATAGTAAAGGAGTACGAGTACTGGATTGTCCTGCTTGCAGTCCAGACCTGTTTCCCTTTTAAAATGTGTGGGGCATTATGAAGTGCAAAATACGATAACAGAGACCCTGGACTGTTGAGCAACTGAAGTTGTACATCAAGTTAAAATGGGAAATAATGAGAAAGAATTTCACCTACAAAGCAAATGTCCTCAGTTCCTTATGGAGTGTTAAAAGGAAAGGTGATGTAACACAGTGGTAGACACGCCCCTATCCCAACTCTTTTGCAGTGTGTAACAGGCATCAAACTCAAAACGAGTGAATATTTGCAAAAAACAATAAAGTTTGTCTGTTTTTGTAGTGTATGCAGTTGAATACGGGTTGAAAAAGATTTGCAAATCATCGTATTCTGTTTTTATTTATGTTTTCTACAACGTCCCAACTTGATCGGAATTGGGGTTATAAGTGTAGGTGCAGAATTGGCTTCGTTTGTTTAAATAAACTCACCTGCACCTTCACCAACATCCTTGTCCTGCCTCAATCAAAAAGAAACAACTCAGCATAAATTAAAGTGGCAAAGCCAAAACTACCCCTCTCATTCATACCAAGATACCATTTTCCAAAATTTGGTTGCAACTGCAGACAACAAATGAAATGAACCACCGGTATTCAGGTCCTTTATATTCAGGACTCTTTATAAATGCTACTGGTACCATGTTTATATAAGGTCATTTGATACACACTCAGTACTTTAAATGATTATTCCAGTCAAATTAACAGTTGAAATTGAAAAAAAACGTTCAATTTTTTCATATAAAAGGCTTTAATCCAAATTAAAGCGTGACGTGTGACAGTGTTTAAAGAAACTCAGCTGCAATACAATGATTAAACAGCTGCAGTAATTCGACTTCAAAATATATCGCTTACAAAATGAAATATCCCATGATGAAATATCCCCTAATTTTTGTGAGCAGTGTACATATATAAACAATGTGTGTCTCACAAAGTCTATACATTATAATTTTTAAGCAATTAAATGGTACCTCAGTATAAGAAAGAGCATTTTTTAGTACTAATACTGAAATTTAAAACACCCACCTAAACAAACACTAGAGAGTTCGTTAGCTTGGTTTGGCATTTTAAATCTTATTCTCCAGTAGTCTTTTTTCATCTGGACTGTCTCTTGTAGGCAAACATCCTCTGTACTCCCACTGCGTGCAATTCTGAGTTTGATTAAGTCGTACGGGTTGCCTGGCGACGTTTCGTCACGAGCTCACGAGCTTTCCCCGGCTGAAAGCAGCAGACACGGCTAACTCAATTTGTCCTGTTGTCTCAAAACAACACGGTAGGCTCTGGAATTAGTTCTGTGAGAACAACTTTGGTTTTCTTTATTTCTTCCTATTTAAGGGACAGAAAAATCTGGAAGATGTAAAAGCCTGAAGTGCTATAATAGTTCCAATGTAACCATAATAAACCATGTTAATTAATAGTAATCAATTCAAATCAGAAATGATGAGTAGTCAATTATTACATTATACAATATTGTATCACATATTACATTATTACAAAATAGGAGATACTTTAAAAGTATCATTACAGAAGCATTGAAGCATCATTACATCTATAAAAAGAAATACATTTCTTTTTTAGCCGCCGCTCAGGGTTGAGTTTCGGTTTTTAGATTTGTGTCATTTAGCAGACAACCTTATCCAGAGCGACTTACAATTAATACAGTTTTACAATCCAAGGTATTGTGGGTTAAGGGTCTTGTTCAAAGGACCCAACTTTGGCATAGGTGGGATTTGAACCCTTAACCTCTTGATTCATAGTCCAGTGTCTTAACCACTAGGCCACCACAGTTTTTACATCCCAGTTCATCTTGTGCACCTACATTGTTCTGTATTTTCTGGTTGTATTCTAAACAAAGCCTGAACTATCTGGTCTTTATACCAGTGCTAAAAAATGCTATATCTTCTCGAATGGTGACCTAAGACTTTTGCACAGTACTGTGAATGTGCATAATGTACATGTCCTGATCAATTCCACACTCCTCTGGAATGCCATTTAGTGAATATTACCTTTGCAACAAGAGTGGTTCAAAAATAAAATATTGAATTGTAATGTAAATGTCAAGGGCAGAGCAAAGCTTCCTCCATTTTTTCCTAGTCAGGGTAATCCTGACGTCTATCCCTGAAGACACAATGCCAGACCATCACAGGGCTGGGTAGGGATCGCTGTTGCAGCACCAAAGACTGTGGGAGGAAAACCCGAGTACCCGGAGTAAACCCATACAAGCACGGGGAGGGCATGAAGACTCCACACAGAAGCTGCTTCACCCTGGAATTGAACCCAGGACATTGTTGCTTTGAGGTGGCGGTGCTCCTCACCTGCCCACATATTTATACATTATATTTTCTTTAATTTATAATAGTCTCTATTAGATTGGATTTGCTTTCCAAGTAGGTTTTCATTTAATTATGTTTCTATTAGATGAGATATTATTTATTTATATATTATTACTATTGTTGTTCTTCTTCTTCTTTTTTTTTATTATATATTACATACTATATACACTGCTCACATAAAATAGAGGATACTTTAAAATGAAATATCCCATAATGAAATATCCCTTAATTTTCGTAAGCAGTGCATATTTTTATACTTAGTGTCTATTAACTTAAAATGATTATTTACTTTATTTCGTACCTATAAAATCTAGACCACCCAATGAGTTTGGGTCTGATTTTAAGACTTGGTTCTCCTTATAAGATTTTGTGAGCTTTCCTTAGCCATTGGACTAAGTTTGCTCAGTTAGGACTATGGGTCTAGATCATTGTGAAGCTGCTTTGAGACAATGCTCTGTTATAATGAACGCTATAGAAATCAAGCTGATTTAACAACTTATTTATTGTAATTGTATTTTTTTAGGCTGAGTTTTCAGAGATCAACCTCGTCTCCAACGTCAGCACCGGCTGTGTGGTGGATATGCAGGTCACGCGAGGAGGGACTAAGGTCATCAGGTAAGAACCCTCATGAGCTGCCCTTTGCTAAGACGACCTTTGTATGGTGGTAATAATATTACGTCGATGTTACGTCATAAAGCTCTCTATGTCCCGGTGCTTATTCTGTAATGGGTTTATTTAATAAGCTTATTAAATGTCTGCTGTGAGTGCAGTACTTGAAATAATGCAGCCACTGTAGCTTATTTTTGTGGATTTTTGTCCTATTGACTAACATGACCATTTAAAATGTTGGCATGTGTTTGAAAGTGTATAAAAGCTCTCTCGTACCAGCCTTATAAGTGAAATCTCAGTGTGAATACATGCCACATGTATCAGCCTGCAAACAGTGGTTTATTTGTGCATGGCATTGATATAGAGCTTCTGGTTACAATGAGAAGAATATTCTCTTTTCATAGCTCTAATATTGGCTCATGTAAACGGGCTATAATGTGTTGTGAAATCTAATCTTTGTTCTGTACCAGTTTTATCCAGATTTATTCAGAACTGAGACAAAAAGGGAGTTATGATTTAATGACCTCACATGATAATAAGCCTGTGCCAAGCTTTCAGTTTTGTGCTTTCATCATCATGTGCCATGTCGGTAACACCACAGCTAACCCTCTTATTTAACCCCGTTTTGATCCCATTTCTATTTCTGCCCATGGATCATAGTCATGTAACCCAAGTCTTTGCCTCTACTGTTTTTACCATTAGAGCAGAGAAGCTCGATCAGCCACAGTGGTCTAAAAAAGGCAGCTGGTAGCAACTTCTGTCCAGCTGAACCTCATGATGACGATGACGATGATGAAGGCTGTAAATGACTGATGTTTTTAATGGGAAATGCAGAGCATCGAATGCTAGAGAGCAGAAGTAAAATGACAGCCTTTTTTCTCTGATTACGACGCCCCGATCTGTTTTTGTGCTCGTGGAAGCCCCGAAGTTGAGACGTTTCTTGTGATTGTCACTTCTAGCTAAGAAACGTTTTTACGAGGGCCTTGACAGCCTTTCAAAAACTTCTTGAAGTAGTTTATGGTTTAAGTTAAGTTTGTTTTGGTAGATTAAGGGTGTACTTACACTTTGTAATGTGAATGAGTATGTTTGCAACCCCGCCCCCCCCCCTCCACTGGCCGGCACTCACACTGATCTTAAAGGTTCTGGGTCCAAGCAGACTTACGTCATCGCGATATTACTTTTTGTGGTGAGTTAAGGTGCGCTTACATAGCACAATGGCCTTCATGTTTGTCCATTGTGGCTTTTTTTGGAGTTTTTTTGGTGCGCTGGCACAGCTCTCTCATATGTGTTGCCCCTCTCCGGACTGGAGGGGGTTGGACTTGGATACTGGATACTGAATAATAATATTACAGAGGCAGATGAATTACACATTAACAATTTATTCTGCAACTCTGCCTAATTGTGAGTCCATTAATTCCATTAATCGCCCCCTACTTGAGATTTAGGAGATTACCAACTAGGTAATGCATTTTTTTTTTTTTATATTTACGGCATTTATATATTATATATATAGCGACAAGGTCCTGACTGTGGCAGCTTGGCAGAGGTGGGATTTGAACCCTGGACCTCTACCGCAGTCATGACATTTAAGTTATTGAACACATCAACATATTTAAAAAAATTATGGGGTGTCTGTTTTTAACAACTCACTTCAAGCCTATTTATACATTTTAACCCTGTTCCATTTTTAACCCTGTATCCATTTATAAGCCTTACATATGCGGTAAAGATTTATTGTTTATGCAATGCAGTGATTTTCAGCTACTCGTGCTCCTTGTGTAAGAAGATATTTATGGAGGCAGTGTTAGTATCTAACTGAGCCATGTCCGATTTCTTTTGTCAGAGGGTGTACTTTAGTGTCACACTGGTTAAGATACCAGTTACTCTGTATTTATTTTCCCCATATATGTTGAATCCAACAGTTTAACAGTTATGGCGTCATAGTCACTTTTGATTGGTTGTTGCAAAAGTTGAAATATCAACGAACCGTGATTTTAAAGACTATGATTATATAAGACAAAACAAGCAGGGACTGTTTCGAGGGGCTGTCACCCAAAACAGCAGCTCGTTTTCCCTCCACATTCCTCACACAGGCTTGCACTAGATGAAGAAAGCTGATTGCAGTTCCAGACCCCTAATTGTTCCAGCCTCTATACATGCCTCTCTGCAATTTACCTTAAACCAGACTGAACTGTACCCGGGTATTTTCATACTTACACTTTTGTTCCTGAATTTGTGACCTCTGAGATTAGGACAGGCTTGAGCAGATATAGTTCTGGTCCGAAAATGGTAGCTTGTGGTTTTCTTGGGTGTCACTGGTCAAACTTATGACATAAATCATATTTCAATTTTTGAAACTGACTGTACTGCACTGACTACAAAGTCTTGAACTGAATCTGAACACAAGGTTTTTGTGGGGGTCACATTCCATCACACATATAAGTAACTTCTTCAGGCACAGCTAGTTGGAAAACTTTACATGTACAGCATTTAGCAGATGCCCTTATCCAGAGCGACTTACAACTTATACAGTCTCTGCCAACTGTGGCAGTGGTGGGATTTGAACCCTGGACCTGATGGTCCAGAGTCCAGTACCTTAACCACTAGGCTACCGCAGTCCCTTTCCCATCTGTATATATAGTCAAGCACTGTCTTAACGCAGATTTACACTTTTATATTATCTTCTAAATTATAGGACCAGCCCCAAATTGAACAAGCCTGTATTGACTTCCTGAACTTTACCTAGCTATCTCCATTTATGTCACAACACATACCTGCTGAAATCGAAATAATACACTTTGCCAAAGGTAAGCCTCCTGCAGATCTATTTTTGCATAACAATGGAACGGGTGATCAGTTTCATATGCAAATTGGTTGTCTGTTAATTTTAATGGCCACATGTGCTATTCATATAGGATTGGGGAATAGCTGCAATCACTGCATTGTAATATGGTAAGAGGTGTACTCTGAGTCACCTTACTTGGTTCAGTGTTCCTCCCTATCAAGGATGTGCACATCTGCACCCTTAAAAAAGTCTGTACTGGTCTGGGGGTGGGTGTAAACCACAGATTCCTGCCCTGATGACACAGCTCTTCTGTGTTGTGCCATCCAGCAGTTGTTTGGTTTCCTTCATGTCTCTTAAAAAAAATAGGTGCACATCCTGGATAGGGAGGAATGTTGATTTGAATGGGGAGTCATAAAGTAATGTGATAAAGAAGTCATCAATGGGGAACACCCATCCCTGACCTGACGATGGGGCCTCAGATTGCACCTCTTAAATTTATATTCACGGCATTTAGCAGACACCCTTATCCAGAGCGACTTACAACTTATACAGTCTTACAATCCAAGCAATTGTGGGATAAGGGCCTTGCTCAGGGGCCCAAGTGCAGCAGCTTGGCAGAGGTGGGATTTGAACCCTGGACCTTTTGGTCCAGAGGCCAGTACCTTAACCACTAGGCTAGCACAGTCCCTCTTACCATATTACAACTCCGTTATTGCAGCTCCTATAGAAAGACCTCAGTCCTGAAGAAGAACCTGGCAAGTTGCATATGAAACACGTTCTGTTGGGATTTTTCGATATGCAAATGGGCTGTATTTAAGTTTGGCAAATTCACTTAGATGAGCGATGAAACGTTTAGCTCATGAAAACCTTATATACAGATAAACTGGTTTAACTTTATGGGATTGAATGAATTATTGTGAATGCATTAAAAAAAGATTTAGCTTTGGCATATTTTACTCATCTCCTAAAGCCAAAAGCATTATTTCCCATCCAGAGCACTTTATTTAGCTGGGCCTTCTGTTAATCCCCAGGATGTTATACACTAAACATCATTCAGGTTGCACTTTTGCCTATAAAAAAGTTTATAGCCACTTTATGCCTATCAGTTAAATAGACTCCAGAAGTATCCTGGAGAACATTGTACGATGGCATAGGCATGACGTGGATCGATGGTGGTGGATCACATTTCAGTGACATGGCAACAAGGGCAACATCACAAAAATGAACTATCTGAAAAAGATCTGACAGTGTACTTTTATGTCCTGCCATGAGAACTTTAAGGATAGTAACACTAATATAAAATAATAAGATGCCTTATTTGAGTATTTTATGACATTGGTGCATCTTTACCTGACTAGATTAATACTAGTATTTTTTTTTTACAGAATACCATTGTATTTCAGTTAGAAGCTGTAAGTTATCTGTAATCTATGGCACTATTCTTTGAGTATCTATTTAGCAATGTTTTGATAATATTTTATTTAAATGTCTTCTCTGTAGCCAGATTGTACACAATTAACTGAAGTTCAATTTACTCAGTGAGGTTTGGTGGATGTTTTTGGCCCCATATTCTCAAAGCTCGGCAGGATTATCTATATTTTGGGCTTGAATTCTTTTAAATTTGTTTTGTTTAGCAGTACGCATTGAGAAGATTTACATTCACTTAGTAATCCTGCAGAAAAAAAAACTGCATCTGGGAATGCATAGAATTTGAACATTCCTGCAATAGTCGGAATTTAGACAATAATCTGTTTTGCTGTTTCCTATAATCTAGAAGATTAATAATATTTAAATCACTCATTTTCTTTCACATAGATGTTTTAGAATCATCCCAAAGTTTTTCGTTAGCCTTTTTTGCGGTGCTGCAATAAATTCCAGGGTTGCCAGGTCTCGCATGAAAAACAATCCACCAGGTCTGTGGGAACTAACCCAAAAGAAGGAAATTGTCTTTGAAACTAAAAAGCCAAAAACAGACCACCTACTACAGTGTGAGAACGTGACCACTTGATGGGTTCAAATTGTACTTTATATTTAAGCTTTCATTTTAGAAGCTGAACAAAAACAACTTGCAGGTATACTGGACAGAGAGACAGGACGAGATCGCGAAAGCCAGTTTAGCCACAACAACTTAGAAACAAGCCCCAAAAAACTACAAAAGCTCTACTGTTACATTTGCATGCATGGACAGACTGAAAACTTTATACATGCACCGTGAAATCCAAACACTGAGTTAAAATACAGCTCTCTTTATAGGATTTCTTAATCTAATTAGTTGACATTAGTTTGATTTGGGAAATCAGAGTATTCTGTTTACATGACCACTTGAATAATCAGGTAACTGCAGAAGTATGATTATGATAATATTAATTCATTATCTTAATCCACACGGGGTCGCGTGCTAGCCGGTTCCCACCCGACAAGCCAATCCATTGTAGGGCACACACACTAAGGGCCACTATAGAGACACCAATTAACCTAGCACACATGCCTTTAGACTGTGAGAGTAAAACGGAGTACCTGGAGTAAACCCATGCAAACAATATGAGGACATGCAGACTCTATACAGAAAGGACACAGGCCCTGGGTTTGAAGCCGGGACCTTCTTGCTGTGAGGCAGGTGCTACCCACCCGATCCACCGTGCTGCCCTATGATCATAATACTAAATGTAATTAATTAATTAAGTCTAGACTCTACCTATGCAGCTAGAAGCAACAATGGCACTTCATAGTTTCTAAGGAAGGAGACTTCATATGTGTATTGCACTTAATATGAAGCTCCAGTGGAGCCTTATTAGAGTCTTGTACCCGCTTGGTGAACTATATGTAGCTGTCACGCCTCGTTCCTAGCATGACCACTCCCCCATCCGATCCCCCTTGCTTTTTCACTCTGACACACCAGCCTTTTAAGCTCCCACACCTGTTTCCCATTCTGCGTTCATTATCCCCCTGTTTACCTCTTTTCTTGGGAAGTTTCACATCTTCTAGCTGTGTATCTAAGTTCTGTTTACTCCCTGTATTTAGACCTCTGCCTAGATACTTACTATTACTATTACTATTTAGATACTTTTGGATTTCTCTTTTTCAGCTTATTCTGTTTTGCCTGGCTGATCGTTTAATTTCTCCACACTTGACCCCCATCCTGAACTGTGACCTGATCCTTCAACTCGACCCCATCTGCTCTGTTTTACTGTGGGTTTAAAAACTTTCAAAAAGGGCTTCGTGTGTGCCTCCGTCTCAGGCCAGCTCTAAGAGTGGTGCTGAGTTTATCCCTTTACCAAAATAACCGGCGTGTTTACCACTGCGAGCGGTCGTTACGACACCCTTCACTCACATGGTCTTTATTTATACTCCGCCGTATAGCTTTCCCGTGTGTAGAGCTGCAAGCTGGCTGGAGCGATAATCTTTTTGAATTCTTCTTTGCCATTGCTTTGTGGATGGCGAGCATGAATGCCCATTGAATGCCAATAGCTCACTCACAATGAGCTGATTCCTGCACAGCAAGCTCTGGAAAGCATTTTTGGACAGTGGCAGAGCCCCTCTGGGATTCCTCTGTCACTGTACAAAGGAATGAATTTATCTTTAAATGTGGGGTCGATGATTTATGAAACAAAAGTGGCAATGTTTATCAGGGCTCTCTCCAAAATCAGGGAAAGGTTAAAGATGGGGAACGGTGATAACACTTAAATTGTACAAAACGGTGGGTTCTGTAAGCTCACTGTTTGTGTCCGCACTGAGCAGTCACTTTATTAGGTACACCTGCTTATCTTTTGATTAATGCAAATATCAAATCTGCAAATCACATGACAGGAACTGCATGCATGCACGCTGGTTTACGTGCCTTTGTTTGTGGCATGGTTTCTGGTTCTGGATGGACTGAAAAAGAGTGAGGACTGAGGACAGTTGTCTGGCTGACAATGCCTTGTTGTTGCCAGAGGTTAGAGAAAAGTGGGCAGCCTGGTTCAAACTGATTAAAAGGTAAATGTAACTCAAATAACCACTTATTACTTATTATATACTATCACTTATTATAACTGAGGTGTTATAAAAAGAGCATCTCTGAATGTACAACATGTCGAATCTTGAAGCAGATGGACTACAGCTGCAGAAGTCTACACTAAGTCTCACTCCAATCAGCTAAGAACAGACAACTGAGATTCAGATTCGGATGGTTTGGTCAGTATTTAGCGTAATCCATCCTGCCTTGAATCAGAGGCTCAGGCTACTGGTGGGGTAATGGTGTGGGTGAGATTTTCTTGCTACACGTTGGGCCCCGTAATACCAACTGAGGATTGTTTAAACACCAGCCGACCTGAATATTGTTCCCGACCATGTGCACCCCTTTATGGGCACAGTAAATCATCTTCCAATGGCTACTTCCAGTACAATATTGTGCCATGCCATAAAGCTCAAATCATCTCAAACTGGTTTTTTAAACATGATAATGAGATCTCCAGTTACCAGATCTCTGTGAAACAGAGCACCTTTTGGAATGTGGTGGAATGAAAGCTTTAAATTTGCAGCAACTGCATGATACCATCATGTGATATGGACCAAAATCTCTAAGGAATGTTCATAGCACCTTGTTGAATTTATGCCACAAAGAAGTGCAGCACTTTTGAAGGTAACAGGGGGCCCAACCCTGCACTTGTAAGGTGTGCTTAATAAAGTGGATCATGTCTGTATATTTGTTCTTTGAAAATCCAAATAGATCAGCAGTTCCTGAATACTCAGCCTCTTCGGCACCAACAGCTGCCTTTATTCACCATTCATTTTTTTAATTTAATTTTTTAAAATTGATTTTCACTAGGTAGAACAAACAACAGCTACTATTACAAACATATAAACAATGTGACAAAATAATTTGAAGAAAGAAGAAAGACAGGTGAGCAAAAAATGAAAACATCAATAGAGATCAATAGGGTATACATATACATACTCACAGATACCTACACATATAATCTATGTATAAAACTAATTCAATTTTATATATATATATAAGGGTTAAGAAGAGGTGACTTGAGTCCCCCGAAGGTAACTGTGGTAGAGATTTAAAGAACGATATAAAGGGAGACCAACACCTATAAAAGCTGTCGGATGAGCCCCTTAAACCAAACTTAATTTCCTCAAGACGTAAAAAGAACATGACATCTTGCAGCCAAAGTGAGTAGGAGGGGGAAGATAATGATTTCCAACTAAGATGTATTCTTCTCCTGGCCAACAGGAGAGAGAAAGCAATGCTGTCCAGTTCTCTGGAGTTCCATTGGGATATATCGAGAGGGACACCAAAAATGGCCAATTAGGGACATTGCTCCAACTGTTTGTGAAATACAGATGAGAGGGAAGAGAACACAAAATCCCTGAATTTTCTTAGTTTGGGTTTAGTCCCCATTGTTATGCTTGGTTTGAACTTCAGCAGCTCATCTTGATCATGTCTACATATCTAAAAACATTGGGTTTATGCCATATTATTTGCTGATTAGATATTTGCATTATCAAGCAGTTGGTGTACCTGACAGCAATTGATGTACAATTGGTCTAGTGGGTAGAATACTGGACTATGGACCAGATGGTCCAGGGTTCAAATCCCACCTTTGCCAAGCTACCACAGGTCCCTGAGCAAGGCCAACAATTGCTTAGATTCATTTGTATTAATTATCAATTGTTAGTTGCTCTGGATTCTGGCACTGTGGTGGCCTAGTGGTTAAGGTACTGGACTATGGGCCAGAAGGTCCTGGGTTCAAATCCCACCTCTGCCACAGTTGGGCCCCTGAGCAAGGCCCTTAACCCACAATTGCTTGGATTGTAAGACT
>JAVSBV010020170.1:0-12119 GCA_033117975.1 Parotocinclus spilosoma | reverse complement strand
CAGCACATAAAAATCATTAGGGAATGACTCATTTCATTTCAGAAACAAACAACTTTTGAAAATGTGTTGACCAGTGTAATCAGCATTGACACCTTCCATTGAATGCTTTATGGAGATTTTTGTGTTTTCCTTATATTACCGCAGCTACAATGTCACCAGACTTACCCGCCTAATGATTTTAAATGGCCCCACATATCAGGGAGCCAGCTTGCCCTTAACAATTCTAAGGGGCAGGTTACGGGTGGACAGCAAGACTCTCTGATCCCCCGGAGGTGAGTGGCGGCCTGAGGCCTACGCCAGGCTTACGCCAGGCTTCCCAACAGCGTCGGACAAAGTGTTGCGCTGCGGGCACTGCCACCTCTTGCTCTTGGTCGGGAAAAAGTGGTGGTGCAAACCCAAATTGCTTGGATTGTAAGATTGTATAAGTTGTAAATCTCTCTGGATAAGGGTGTCTGCTAATACTGTAAATGTAAATGTCTTGAATGACCCTTTCCAGATGGCCACTTGACTCCGGATGGTACCCCGAGGAGAGGCTGACAGTAGTCCCCATGAGTTTGCAGAACGCCTGCCAAAACCTGCTGACAAATTGGGGACCCCGGTTCAAGACAATGTCAGTTGAAATGCCATGGCAGTGAACCACATGTTCGGGGAGGATGTGGGACATCTGCCTGGTCTAAGGGAGTCCTGGAGGGGGAACGAACCGGCAGGCGTTGAAAAAGCAGTCTATGATTACGAGGACCATTGTCATGCCTCACCCAGGTGGGCACAAATAGGCGGCTCGGGGGACTGCCGCCCGGGTCGGGCTCCCTCCCTTGGGCTGCCAATTTTTATGATCATAATGGGTGTTTAGCCCCCTCCAGCCATTGACGTCATGCCTCCAAGGCGAGTTTCACTGCCAGTAACTCTTTATCCCCGATGGAGTAGTTTGTCTCTGCTGCACTGAACCGGTGGGAGTAGTATGCACAAGGATGTGGCTTCTGATCCTCTCCCGAATTTTGGGAGAAAACCACCCCCACCCCCATATTAGAGGCATTAACCTCCACGATGAAGGGGAGGTCTGGATCGGGGAGCCGGAGGACTGGCGGTGAGATTAGGAGGCTCTTGACCTCCTCGAAAACCCGCTGGGCAGACGATGGCTAGTAGAATGGGCCTGGGACTTTGTAGGTTAGGGCTGTAAGGGGGGCCGCCACAGTACTATACCCCCGGATGAGGCGTCTGAAGAAATTGGTAAAGCCCAGGAACCGTTGGACCTGCTTTAATGTGGTCGGTTGCGGCCATTCTTTGACCTCTAAAAAGGCTACTGAGGTCTGGTGGAAGACAGATTTCTCCAGCTTCACATACAGGTAGTGCTCACAGAGAAGTTGGAGCACCCAGCATTCCTGGGTGATGTGCTCGGTGAGCGAACTGCTATAAATCAAAATGTTGTCCAGGTACATCTAGGCGTAATGATCTAATGCTTCACGGAGCATCTCATTAATATACCGTTGGAAAACAGCCAACAGTATTCATAGTGCCCTGTGGACGGTCTTCCACTCATCCCCCTGCTTGATCCTTATGAGATTGTAGGCACTGCTTAGGTCCAACTTGGTGAACAGTCGGGCCTTCTGCTGTGCCTCAAAGGCTGTCTGCATTAGGGGCAGTGGGTAATGATCCTTGATCGTGATGTCGTTTAACCCTTGTTAGTCTATGCAGGGGCGCAGGGTTCCGTCCTTCTCAAAGACAAAGAAGAAACCTGCATCCCCCGGAGTCCACCCAGGCTAGCATGGGGTATGTTGGCGCACCCCTGAGAGTCATGGTGGTCATGGTTTCCCGGGGGCAATTTTCTAGTCCGCCTACCGTCCTCCACCAAACCCCTGTGTGCCACCGATCTGCATGGGTTCCTCCTTCCCTGAGGGTGTGGCCTAAGTACACCCTGACGAGGGCCACATCCCTTGGGGGGTGTAAAATGTATCCTTAAGAGCACTCATGAAGGCCTTTGCACTCCAGTGTTGCTCCCATAAGGCTGTGGCTCATGTCAAAGCGTGGTCAGTTAGCAGTGAAATTATATAGGCCACTTTAGACTTCTCTGAGGGAAAACGAGTGCTCTCAGAAACATGAGAGGGGGGAGGCGGACCCACGGCCGATGGGGAGATAGTGAACGCGTTCAACCGCTCTGCCAACTCATGGAGCATTCCCTCATTCCTCTGCATAATGGTTTGTTAGGCTTCTTTGGAGCCGTGGGACTTTCGCTGCGTCCATGATGGTTACACCTTACTCTTATGGTCCCCTGGGGGTCTGAAACCAAGTGCGGCGCGCTGACCCTATATGTGGAACAGCACAAATAAACCCAGCTGCAAGAGTATGGAAAATGCTCGTAGGCAGGATTAAGATAATAATAATAATAATGAATAATGAAAATGAGAATTAAAATAATAATGATACTTGGCGGCAAGCTAGGTATCAGGGCCGACGGGATTCAAACCCCGGTCAGCAATTCCGTGAGCGATCACCTTAACCCAACGCGCCACCGCGGTTGTTGCTGACTTGCTAGCGAGCAACGAAATAAGAAGGGGAATGAAAATGACGGACAGACTAATGTGCCGCACTGACGCGGACTCAGATGGTGGGAGAAACTTTAAATGGGGGATGAACGGAACGCAATAGGGCAGTCGTGGCGCACTTCAGGCGCCACTCGTATTTTCCTTTAGTTATTCATGTTACTTTCTTTCTTTTTTTATATTTATTTATATCTTTATTTTCCCCCTTTTTTTTACTTTTTCAGGCTTTCTTCTCTTTTTTAAATTTACACATTAATTTTCTTTTCATTTTGCTCCTACTTTATTTAATGCAACTGGGTACGCCCCGAACATGAGCAGTGGAGCGCCTTTCGCTTAGGCCAACGAAATGAATAACCAGTGTGATTCGCCCCGATGTGGGACGAATCACCCAAGAGCCCCAAGGCCGAGGGAAAGGAGAAAGAGGAAACAGAAGACGGTCCTTCTCGGCTTGGGAAAGGACCGTTTAAAGAGCACGGAAGGGTTCGTAGGCCGAAAATGACAGCGTGGGGAGCCTCTCCGGCATGGAGAAAGCCCCAAATGAAATTACACTGACACCTGACCCGACCGGTGTCCCTAACGCTTAGCTTTGTGCAAGAGAGCACAGAGATCAAAAGGTGTGACGGGGAATCCTGGGTGTAACTTGTTGGGCCTGATTGCCCCTGGGCCTTCTGGGAGTTGTGGTACGTTGAGGCCATCGAGGACTACAACTCTGGCGTCCCCTGGGAGCAGCTGAAGGAACAGGTTGGCTCCCTCTGGTGGTGGCAGGGGGGCAGAGGGGCTTGGCCAACCCATAACAAAAATATGGTAAGTACTGTGTTGTCAGTTTTTTTGCTCTGATATTAAATAGCACAGCATCAATAAACAGCTTTATTTTTTATATTGCTTTAATAATGTTAATGTAAGACATTAACAAAAAAACTAAATAAAGTATAATAAAAACATCAAACCAGACAAACAAAACACAGCAACAACAATGTATACTTACACACACACACACACACACACACACACACACACACACACACACACAAAAACACTGGGGGGGGTATGGGTTATACATGCATTATTAACACATGTAGGCTATTAATCATAATATCAGGTCTCCAAAAAAAAGTTATTTATTGTTTGTGATGTGGCTTTATGGTACCATGCTAGATTATAAAATTAGTCCTCAGTGGGAGGTCCTTGGAGGCACATCGTGTCCTAATGTCCAACCGATGGAGGGAGTTACTGCACTGGTTTCTGTTGATGGAGACCAGCAGAGCGGCACCGAGCCGAAAGAACATCAGCTCTGAGAGAAAAGAGAAAATGTCGTTACTTATGCGTTAGGAGCACAGAGTCTATTATCCATTACTGATACCATGGGTAGCATGAAAACTCAGGCAGCACTAACTATAGCAGCATAGCTAAAGGGAGAAAACCAGAAGGTAGCACAGTCAAGAGGCAAGAGCCAACCTGAGCCATGTGCCATAGTCTAAATCTAACTAAAAGCCTGAGTAAATAAGAATGTTTTTAGCCTAGACTTAATTGGAGTGTCTTAATCTATAACTAAAATGGAAAGTTTATTTCATAGCTGGGTGGTAAGTATGAGAAAACTTTTCCCCCTGCTGTTACTTTTTAAATTCTAGGTACTGAAAGCAGTCCTGCACCCTGTGAGCGAAGTAGACGAGCTGGATTGTAAGATTTTCTATCTTATTGTTAAAGAAAGTCATGAAGTCATTACTGTTAAATCATGCTGAACTTCAGAGTCGGTTTCTGTGATGTTTTTAGTTAATCTGGAGACTGTATTAAATAAAAAATCTATGATTATTCTTATTTTTCTCTATGATTGAGAATAAATACACAGATTTAGCTTTGGTAAGGGCTTGTTTATACTCTGCCATGCTATCCCTCCATGCCATCTTAAATACCTTCAGTTTACTACATTGCCACTTTTTGCTTTAAAGTACTGGTATGGTCATTGTACCAAGGTGCTAGGTTTTTTTCTTTAATACATTTGCCCCTAGCAGAAGCAACTATATTTAAGGATGGCGTTCATGCCGGGGGGCCAAACAACAGCACCTATGGGAACCGGGGTACCGCGAACGCGCTCATGAAACGAAAAAGAAAAAGTAAACTAAAAACAGCCTTAACAGAAAGAAAGTAAAAGGACAAAAAGGAGGGGGAAATAAAGGGCGTCTTCAGAGCCAGGGATCTCTAGATGGCCGTGATGGCCGAAGATCCAGGGGGCTGCCCATTACGGATACAGGGGTCGGCGCCGATAGTGACCCTATAGCGGCTTCTAGCGGCCAGTATCCGGAGGCCACCCCTCCGGCCGCGGACCCAAATGCGAGCCTTTCATGTCGCGGGTCCAGGGTACAGCCCCTTCCAGCCTCGTGTCATCAGCTGCCGGGGAGCACGAGCGGAGGAGTCCATACAGGACCGTAAAAAAACAAAACAAAACAAAACCTATTTTTACACGATAAACCTAAAAATAGGCAAAACCCCCAAAACACTGCATGTCCTTGTGGTTTCAGGGAGCTGGCCACTCTACTACTGCTTGCACCTTGGCTGGGTCTGCATGGGTCTCACATTGCTCTGCCTTCACAAAGAGCCAAAGGCATGAGAGATGATGAAAAAGATGGGAATATCATCTAGGTAGATCAAAACAAACCTGTTCAGAAAGTCCCGAAGCATGTGATGATGGCGCATTGTAAACACTCAAACAGCAAGTGCAACAATGGGAAGGAATACTTAACAGTTCTTAACAGTGATTTGTTTTAGTAGTAATCACATGGCATAAGAGATCCATCCTTCTTCTCCACAAAGAAGAACCCATATTTTGCCAGGTCAGAAGAAGGGCGGATGATACCAGCTCGGAGGGACTCACCGAGGTAGTCGTTCATGGCCTCCTATTCTGGGCCTGAGAAACTAAAGAGATGGCCGCTGGTGAGAGGCACACATGGGAGTGGGTAGATGGTGCAGTTGGGGTTTATGAGGGGGCAGTGACAGGGCTCTGGTCTTGCTGAACTGGTCTTGCTGAACCCCTCTTTCCCTTTTAGAGATCCATAGTCCTAGAAGATTGGCTCACCTTGTTATTATGAATGGTGACAGAGCGGGCAGGTCTCACTCCATTTGAACACCCGTTCAGTGATCCAGTCAAATTCCAGGTTGCCTCTTTAGCCAGGAAAAGTCCAGGATAACAGGAGTCAGTGAAGTGTGGACAACAGAAAAGTTTATAGTTTCAATGTGATTACCCACGAGGATTATTGTCATGAGGGCTAACGTGGGTGGTAGCAGTGGTAGCTAAGCTAAGCTTACACAAATGTAGAAAAATGAATAGCAATAGAGACGGATGGTGAGATGAAGGATGATGTGAGGTGAAGATGGGAAGCGCAGAATTAAAACATGATAACACGAAGAGAAGCTAACATAATGCAAGTGTGGTGATCGATAAACAGAAGACATTGCGCCGAGCATGAAGTGAGCGTGAACTAAATACGGTGAGTAATGAGTTTCAGGTGTGTGCAGTCATAAGCGTGAATGAGTGATGTAAAGTTCCAAAACATATGCACCTGAATGGTGCAAGTGAGTGAGGTGATGTGAACCCAGAAGTGAATGGCGAACAGTTAGTTACAAGACACAGAGGTGCTGGATGAGGGACATGACAGTGGAAGTGGAATGCCACTGGGAGAAAGGGGACCTTGGCTCTTCCGGATTGGAGTGTTTGAGGATCAGGGCGAGTGTAAAGCCTTTCTTTACCTGCAGGAATGCCTGCTCTGCCATTGAGTTCCAGTTCCATGTACCACCACCGGTAGAAATTCACAAATCCTAGAAAGCACCTTTGGATCGTTTGTGCCCTGAGGGCGAGGCCACTGGGACACCATAAGGTGAATTCACCACATAATTGAATTTTTCATGCTCTACATTCTATCAGTTAATATTTCTAGGTTAAAGATACTTTAAATTGTGTTGGAAGCCCCATGTTTACATCTGTTCACAACCTGCACATCATATTTGCACATCATATTCAAACACCTCAATTTATGTAGTTTTGTCATGCAATTAATGTTTTAGAGATATATTGGGATACATTTTAGAAACATAGTTCTGGGATATGGTAGGCCTGGGCATTTCTAACATTCTAAATGAACATAGATGCACATGCAGTCTTTACAGCTGTAAATTTACACGGTAAAGCACAACCACTCGCTGTAGTTACAACACAGGGTGGAATAATCTACCAATCTTCCACTGGCACACAAATTAAAATTTTAATTAATTGATATTGTATACAAGCTATATAAAAAACCTGATTAGTGTGCTATTTCACCCTATACAAAATTCACCCTATACAAAATTCATTCCAGCCTGTCTGCCATAAGCTGTTCATTAACTTTACTACTTTTGATTGGGCCAGTACTGAGATAAGGTTAATTAGCTGGAGCAGGTGTGGTTGGAATTGTGGTTGGAATTAGACTAGACATGAAGGACACTATCCAGGACCACTGTTGGCAGCCAAGACAGGAAGGTGATTTATAAATAAAAATTTTGTTCATGACTCATCTTTCAGTATTAAATAGCACATGACTCTGAAGACTAGCCAGTATCACCTGTTTAAATTCTTCATCATCTGAAGAGTATCACCTAAAATATCAAAACAGTTATTGTGAGTGATTTCTGAATAGCTTACCTGAAGGGACATTGTCAGCCTAATGTACATAGTCCTTGATTTAAATTATATTAATATAGGATATTTCATATGTCCCATCATTTTTGTGAGCTGTATACTTTGTGGGTCACGCTCCTGAGCTGCTGGAGGAACTTTGGAGAAACAAGCGTGTTTCCACAGGTCATTGAAAATTCCAAGCTTATGAGAGAGAAAGGTACAGAAAATAGTTTACATATCATTAATACTAACAGAACAAAATGTGAAAACTCACTTTAGAATTAAAAATGTATTTACATTAGGTTTACATTACTTATGCTGCACACATTCCAGTATTCTATACGTGTACACAGTGACCTGTCACCACTGACACTTGTTGGTATGTATACAAAACTATCTGTGCTCACACTTTTCCAACAAGTTGTGGATCACATTAATCTTTAGGAATCCGGAGGCACAGTATGAATCCCGAAAATCACCAGGTGCTACACCTCTTTTTTTTTATCTCGGAATTGTTAGTGTCATAATCATGTGACCAGCAACTAGTTAGCAAAAATCTTAAAGTGTAAGTCGGCTAATCTGTGCAGGACCCAACTCTTACATTCACACTCACTCACTGTTTTGTTGTCTAAATCCAAATGGAGTTCTAATGCTTTGTATTATTTACAAGGTGTGCCTTTAAAACATTTTTATACAAGGAATGCAATCACAGGTAGCATGTGTGCAGATATTGGTTTCTGTGAAACAGTTTGGTTGTTTAAAAGTCTTTTGTATTTAGTTTTTTTTACAAACAAACATTTTAGTTGTACTGGCTTCTCATCAACTTAATTTTGTGAATTTTGTTTAAGCAATAAAAAGAGCTTTATATCCTGATTGTAAAGTTAACGTACTGAGTGTATCAGATTGTGATTGTGTTGTAATTCTTTTTAATAAATGATTTACTTTAAAACCTGTAAATGTATCCCCCAACTTCCCCATAGCTTATTGATGGTCATCCAGCTTACATCATCTGCCACACGCTGGACATAAAGTGCCACAACCATGGATTGCAATATCTTACAAACAGGATAGGTATGTGGGTCAAAGAAACCTGGGTGCCCCCCTCTGCCATTCTAGAACACAGCCTGATCAGAATGTTAACCCTTGGTAGGCTCAGATGAGTGGCTGCTGGTGTTCGTGAAGGGAGAGGTAGATTTTAGAATTTGTTCTGTTGGTCTTATATTTTGTTATTTTCTGTTCCTTCTCATTCCGTGTATAGGTTCATTTTCCCATCCTTTTCCTCTCTTATTACCCGTTTTCTCTGTCTGGGCTCTTATTTGTCTTTATGTGGTCTCTGGATCCCTCTATTGGCAGCTGGAGGGCTACAATCTCGTTCTGTACCCATCATCCACTTCTGCTGATTGTCTTACACAGTTGGTTCGTACATCTTCATCAAGCCAGCCTACTTAAGCCATTAATTTTACTATTAACATAAACTTAACTATTTAAATTAGCATCTAAGCCACCCATGGAGGATGGGTCCCTTTTTGAGTCTTTCCTCCTTAAACATTTATTGAGTTTTTCCTTTCCACTGTCACTCTAGGATTGCATAATTTGGGATTGGCCTTTTAAGATAATTGACTATAGTAAAGCTGCTTTGAGACAATGCTCAACTGTAAAAAAGTGCTATATAAATAAATTTTTCTTAAGTTGATTTGTGCATAGCTCTTTTACCTTCGGTATCCAGACTGTTTGTGTTTAGTCCTCATCAATGCCCTGAGACATTTGCATCCACTTCTCTTATTTCTCTGTGCGCCCTGGTTACCTCTTCAGCAATCCCACTGTCCATCCAATTCAGCACCACTACTCTGAATTCAAATGTCAATCAAGTAAATAAAATATTATCTTAAAAGGCCAAGCCTAGGGTGAGAGTGGAAAGGAAAAACTCATCGGGAGGACCAAGACTCAAAAAGGGACCCATCCTTCTTAGATGTTATCTGAAATAATTATGTAGAAATTAATAGTAAAACTAAGTAAATAATAACAGATAAATAAATAATGTAAAAAATATGCATATTTATGATATTTACTTTATGATATTGTTGCCTCAGGGAAGTCCTTGTGTTGCCCCTCTAAGATTCAGCTTTAGAGGGTATGTGGTCTGAGAAAAAGCAATGAGAGCACACGTGTTGAGCTGATCTAAAAGTGATTTATTCTTCCATTAACAAGACTTCAGACTCAATAATTTAACAATTATTTCAATGTCCATGCCAGTAGATGACATCACTTCAGTCCAGCAACATTATTGTCACAGGTCTTGTGAACCCTACTAGTAACAACATTCTCAAATGAACCAAAACATCAAACTTAGTAATCAATTCACAAATCATATTGTATCATATATATTTTGTTTAACCAAATAACAGAATGATCCATGTGTTTTAACAGGCAAATGTTAACACCTTTAAGTTATACATGAACCATGAAAAATTATTAATCATACAAATACTTTTTGTATAGTACCTTTTACCAAATAACAACCCATTAGCTACCATGTACTGTATTCATAATATTATGTTATAATAGCATTTTCTGGCGATTCTGGTAACATAACCCAAAACATGTCAATTTAGTGACAAACAACCAGTAAATGTCCTATTAAGTGAAACCATCTCACAAATGATTATTTTACTGCTCCTAGTCCTTAACTTCTGACTTGCTTAGACTAACTTGTCTCACATGTATTCCCTATGTACTGCCGCTAGTTTTACCAGGTTAGCTTCAACTCATTTACAAAAACCCGTTACACCTTACACAACATGTGATTACCTAAACAGCAAGAGATTATAGTTTAAAAACCCATAATGTATACTTGGTGAGCTGATCTAAAAGTGTAACGAGAGGATTGATTCTTCCTCGGATGCTTAGCTCTACTCTTCATCATTTGCATGTTAACGTCCTCTTTGGCAGACATCGCTAATACCATTTTACTCGAAAGAGTTAAACTGAGACCCAATGAACATTTACAATAAATGAAGTATGTAAATAACAAAATAAAATTGTAGGGTGTCTTTTTTCATATAAACAATTTATCCCAAGCCTCTACACTTGGAAGCACATCATCCCCTGACAACCGAAGGAGGAGAGAGTTACTGCCCTCTGGTTTGGCCTGGGCATGGCGGGACTATTTTTTGTTTATGAAAACCATAAGTGGAGAAACATCTTAGTGTGTAGGGCTGGAACTGGTCCCAGAACATAATCACAGAGAGAAAAAAGAGAAAATGTAGTTAGTTATTGATTAAGAGCACAGAGTCTATTAACAATCACTGATACCATGTGCAGCATGAAACTCCGGCAGCACCAACTATAGTAGCATTGCTGGAAAGGCAAAAAGGTAACACAGTCAAGAGGGTTCACGAGAGACATCAGCAACCCACCTCTCCAGCAATTACCAAACCTGAGTGATACCACTAAGCAGGCAAGAGCATCAGAAACCTCTTTGGCTGTAAACCCTCAACTTTGCCCTTAGTCTCAGGAAAAGATGCACAAATCAATATCAGGCGGATTAATGCCCGGTCCAGTCAGACCCCCCACCAGACACTCCCAGCCAAAGGTCAGGGCGTGAAAAAGAAAGGTAGGCCAGACATGACCCGGCTCCAATTACCCCAGCCATGCGTCCCAGTCTAAATCTAACCAAATATGTAATATATATAACTAAATCATACCAAGTATGTTTTTAGCCGAGACTAAAATTTGGAGAGTGTCTAAGTCTCGAACAAATGTAGTGATTTTATTCTATAATGGGGGGGGGGCATGTATGAGAAAGCTTTTTTCCTTGCTGTGACTTTTTTAATTATAGGAACTGAAAGGAATTAAAAGCTTCTTGCGAACAAACCAGTACAGCAATGCCAGAACAGGACTGATATGATCAATTGTTCTAGTTAGTACTCGAGCTGCTGCATTCTGCACTAGCTGAAGTTTATTTCGAGATTTAAGAGTAATTTACTACTTACAGTACACTTGCGTCCTAATCTCAGAGCTCTTTGCTTTAAAGTATGGGTGTGGTCATTATACCAAACTGCTAACACATTTAACCCCAGCAGGAGCAATTATATCCATTATTATTATAGGTTGAGTGAATTATGCATTATAATTGGTTGGTTGCAAGCTCAAGATGGTCAGGCTCGGTAGGTGTGTTAAACATTGTCTGGAATGTTATTAATAAACGCAGCCTGGAGTATTTTAGCAGACACAACAACTGAGAGATATTTATCAGAAATCAACACACTTTGCAGGAAAACATCTAGGTAATCAATCCCAAATGTTAATATTACATGTGATTACAGCGGTGGCTCGTTCCCATCATTCTGAGTGATACTCATGGATTCTAAAATGGGCTCAAAAGTGGTAAATAGTTTATAAGGGCAAAAGGAACGGACGGATTCTTTCTGTAAAAGACAGGGAGAAGATAATTTGTAACATTTTGAAAGAGATAAACTGAAGCCTGTGACTGAACTTTGGAAAACAAAAACGTGGCATTGTTAATCTACACCCATAGACTAAATTGCTTTGAACAAAAGTGGAGCTAGGATATGCCTATCACTCACAAGTTGTAGATGGTTTTGAGACCAAACTAATACATTGGGAGTCGGGGGGTGAAGATGACCTTAGAGACGGTACAGTTTCTCTTATGCTAGTGACCATGGAACACTCGAGAATTTCTGTACAGAAGTTGTCTAAAGTAATGAATGAAATACACCTGCTGGTCAAATATAATTTGTGTTTTAGATTGTAGGAATTAAGTTAATTGGTTAAGCATTCCCCTGAGAAATGTTCTCAGATCTCAGTTCTCATGTGTGTGTGTGTGTGTGTGTGTGTGTGTGTGTGTGTGTTTATGTGTTTAACTGCCCATGCTTAACTAACCACTTGTAATTACTTGGAAATAATTAAATAAG
>JAVSBV010020150.1:2500-12120 GCA_033117975.1 Parotocinclus spilosoma | reverse complement strand
CTGTCCGTCGGGATCCACAGGGTCAATAAACACGACCGGGCTGCTATAGCCAAACCTTTGTCTAAAACCAGGTGTTTTAGTTTCATTGTCTAACCCCTGTAACTTGTGTAATGGGTAAGATGTATTTTGTGCCTAATACATTTCTGCAAACAGTAAAATCTAAAAGGTAAGCTCTAAAATAATCAAATTGGTCCAATATGACAGTAATAAACCAATATGACAGTTTTTGACCGTTTCAGATCTTACTGCCGGGACTTTGGTGGCCTAGTAGTTAAGGTACTGGACTATGGACCAAAAGGTACAGGGTTCAAATCCCACCTGCCAAGCTACCACAGTTGGGTCCCTGAGCAAAGCCCTTAAACCACAATTGCTTGGATTGTAAGAATGTATGAGTTGTCGCTCTGGATAAGGGCGTCTGCTAAATGACATAAATGTAAATGTATTGTTTCCAGAAATGTATAGGGCGCAAAATGCTTTACACAGTCAGCATGAAAAGTACAAAAGAACACTTAGCACTCTTAATTAGTGATCTAAATTATTAGCTTATATAGCCTATATTATTAGCTGTAGTCGCTGTTAAAAAGTTCCTAATAAGAAGCATACAATTGTAACTCCAGTAACTTAGTCTATCACCTCAGCCAAAGACGTGCTTGCTGCCACTCCGTTAACCAGTGGTGCCAAAGAAACAGTAATGCCAAAAGCATAGATATCGTTTAAAGAAGCATTTTATCAAGGCACAGCAAAAGCAAATGGTGAAGCAAAATTACAAACACAGTAACAATACAGAAGAAAGAGACTTACAAACACTGGATTCTGTGGTATGTCATACTTAGGTGAAAATGCTTTAGCCGCATAAAAGGCATAAAAGTTCTGTTTCTTATAGATATTTAATGTGTTGCAGTGTATACTATAATGAGAGTAGTTTACATTTCAACTGGTAAACCCTATAGTAATCAAAGCCATATATATATATATATATATATATATATGTGTGTGTGTGTGTGTGTGGCTTTGATTACTATAGGGTTTACAATATACTATACAGTTACTATACGTGTACATATACATACACAAGCAAACAAACAATGAAAGGGTACTCTTTAACTAGTTTAGACTGGCATTATCTTTTAAGAAAGGTGACATGAATTTGTTCAGCACTACGACCCTTCTTAACCCAGACAGAAGCTAGCTTTGACAAACCTGTAAAGCGGGCCAGAAGAAAGTAGTCCCCTGTCGCATTTGGTACTGTAGAATGACTCCTTTAGACACACTGATGTGGCAGCAAACTCTGAACCTCAGTCCAATTAAACACTTAAGTGATTATTCTTTGTAATGTATTTAGTGTTTATGATGAACAGCTACTGAAATTGAATTAAAAAGTCACCCAAAAACCTCAAGCTAAGATGCACTCTGGAAAAGTAAATGGCTCGAATCCTTGCCTAAGAGGATCGGAGCTGTAATGATGGTGAGGGGAAGCATAACCAATTATTAGGGAAGGAAATGACACATGCAACTTTGCTTTTTAGCTTAGCTTGTAAGCATTATTAATCTAATATTTAAGACTTTTTGATAGCAGACATCTTGATCTCTGGGAAACTCATACATATTAATGAGGACTTGTAGCTAAGTTGAATTTCATACAAATGCAGTTATTCCCACAGCCCAAGCTTAATCACAAACGCTGTGTACAACTTGGTTTGTCCAAACTCATTACCAGTGTGACATCATACAGCCAAAACTACTTTACTGTTTCAGAATACAAAGTTAATAGATAGTAAAAGTTTCTACACCTTCTATAGTGCATGCAACATATTTCTGAGGAATTTTTAAAATGCTTAATTGATTAAGTATCTAAAAAACATGCACTTTATTCTTTACAATATACTGCAAGTACCCCCTAATATTTTTGAGCAGTGTAACATTTGATTACCACTTAGTTTAAAATCCGGACCGACTCAATCATGCAAAATCATCTTCAAAGAAAAATTACAAATGTTCATTTTATATGTGTAGTGTTGATAGTTATTATTCACCTCATGCACTTCCCCTTCTCCGAAATAGCACCCGGTCATTAAAATTTAGTGTGGATTTGCACAATATCAGGGCTGGCATCTTAAGTCATGCTTGCTGTATCACACAGATGGGTCCAATTAAAATTACAAACAGCTTCACTTTAACACAATGCAAACAAATGAGATGTTGAGTTATGGGTCAAGGTCGGAAAAGTTACAACCCATAAAAGGCATTCTTCGAAAGGTAGGAGTCAGGAAAACAAATGTTCATAAATATGAAAAATAAAGATGATACAATTATTGAGACGTCTGGACTTCAGCAAACATGCAGCGCTTGAGTTCAAAGAGCAACGCATTCGCTGAGCAAAAAAAGTAGGACAGCTTATTACCATATGAAAAAACCAGCGTGTAGAACTACAACAGATACACCACCCACTTTGTTTCTCCTAATTTTTGTCGGTCATTTTTCTAGAACAATAATAATCATTATGACTAAGGATCACATTAATCAAAAATAGATGGCAAATCAGTAGCAGAACAGTCTGATAATCTTACCTACCACAGCAGGGGCCTGGGTTTGAGTCTCAGCAGCGCTTCTTCACCATTTCTGGAGTCATACTGTTTATATGCACTGACTACGACTATGACAACTGACTATGCATGAAGGAGGGAATGCCAACCCCAATAAGCTCATCCAGGGCACGCTTACACCTGATCTCCCTGATCAGGAAGCCCCGTTTTCTGATTATCAGAATTATGAATTATGATTATGAATTTTAAATTTTTTGTTTGCCCATGCAAATGAAATGCAGCATGATACTCTTCTGTAGTTGCTGAGAATCTGTGCAGCAGTAAATTTTACTTTTACATTGATGTAATTTACATGTAACAATTAATACAGTCTTACAGTCCAAGCAATTGTGGGTTAAGGGCCTTGCTCAGGGAGCCAACTGTGGCAGAGGTGGGATTTGAACCCTGGACCTTCAGGGCCAAAGTACAGTACCTTAACCACTAGGCCACCACAGTCCCAGCAATAACTGACCTCAGTGTCCCATTGGATTAACCATTTTGTTTTTCACTTTCAATACATTATATGAGATGTTTCAAGACTGTATTATAACATAGGCTTTATGTTAATGATTTCGCCCAAAACTAAGATAATGTAAGTGTTTTAAACATGTAAAGATGTTCAGTTCAAAGCTGCTATTATACTGTTGTATATATTCAACTCCTCAGTTTATGATACATCCAAATTACGATGGAAAATATCCTCATAGGAAATCAGGGGGCACATGTACTAGTCATTAAAACAATAAAACTACTCCTACAGTACAAACACATACTAGCTAAAATACTGGCATAAAATGGCTTTCTGTTGCTACTTCCACTAAATAAAGGTTAAAGGTTAGGCTAAGAGCAAGTATTCTCAGATTTATATTCTATAATAGAACTATTTGACAATGTCCAGGCCAGAACGTTGGTGCAGTGGTTGGCACTGCTGCCTCACAGCTCTGAGACCCCCGATTCAATCCTGACCCTGGGCTCAGTGTGTGCTCACTGTGTGGTTTACATGTCATTTATCCGGGTACTCTAGTTTCCTCCCACAGTGCAAAGACATGTGCGTTAGGGTAACTGATGTTTTTAAAGTGCTCCTTGGTATGTACGTTTTTAGTATGGGTGCTTGTGCCCTGTGACGGCTTTTCACCCTGTCTGGGTTTGTTCCTGACTTGCGCCCTGTGTCACCGGGTAAGCACCGGCTCTCCCGCAATCCTGACTAAAATGAGCAGATAAGAAAATGCAAGAATGAGAAAGTCCACATTTAATAAGTCGGGTTATAAGATTATAAATATGTATTTTTAAAATTGCTGTATTTTAATACATGCAATATTAAAATTTCAATAGTTTCAATATTAACCATTGAGTAGAAGGAAGGGCTGGCACAGTGGCACAAGCGGCTAGCGCCTTCACCTCACAGCCCCATTGATCCTCGTGGTGCTCCAGTTTCGTAACACATTTTAAAAGTCAGATTAACTGGTTGATGTAAATTGGCTCAGTATGAATGTGACTCTAGTATCGATGTTACATTGCTCCTGTCAGAAATACCAATGGGTTCGATTGCAAGGTGCAATGAACAAAGAAAGATACATGGTGGCTGTATAAAGAGGCCATTCAGAACACTATCTACTAATGTTGTTTAACTGATTTTAAACTATGTGCAATGACAGGGTTGTTGCTTGAATTATTGGGGTGGGGGTTTTATCACTATGATTTACTTTTTTAGATTCTAAACACATGCCCACTCCACCTTCTGAAGCAATAGGATCATGTGTGCTCTATGTATCTATGTGTATATAGTGTATTCACACACATATATGGGGATCCATATATCTGGACAAAAGTTTAATAATTTAGACTGGAATTTAGATTTGAATGCTTGTTTTTTTTGTAATACCTCAGAACTTTACTAAACTTGTGGCTCTTTACGACCTGCAGCAGTAGCTAATATGTACGTTTATTCTCTCTGGAGGTTGTGTTCACCTTTTTGCTATTATAACATCAACAAAACATGTTATTTGCAAAGGGATGATGGAACATTTGTACAAGTTATCAAAGTTTATCCAAATATCTAAAGAAGAAAACACAGTGTTCGGCATAAGAGCAAAGCAACTGTGCAGCTCTGAATATCAGTTTTTGCAGCTAAGTATCCCACGCCTTGGACCTATTCAGTCTAAAAGCCTCAGGCTTAGGTCCTGTTCCCTTATCGTTTGGCTGTCAATAGTAAGCTTATTAGCACTCATTGAAAAACTTATTTGCACAAAGAATACAGTATTGTATACAGTATTGTTTATATATAGAAACAAAAACACAATAAAAAATAATTGATCAGTCACGGAGCAACAGCTATTGTGAATCTGAGTAACTGAATCACTGTGTACTGAATCATGAATTGTGTATTGAGAATTGCATGGCTCGACTCACAAGCTTAAGCAAGTGCACAGAGTAGCAAGCAAAATAAGAGAGAGAGAGGGAGAGAGAGAGAGAGAGAGAAAGAGAGATTACAATATGTTAAGTGTGAATATGTTAATTGTAAACTTCAATTAAAACCTACTAAATAAAGGCATAACCTCTTTAGAAATAAGTCTAATTATGTAGGGAAGCTGAAACGTGAGCATGGCAATCAGCAAGAATAAAGGTCTAGAATAGGGTTACGAGCATGACGGTATACTTTATGGTTATAAAGCAGAAACCAAAACAATGAAGAAAAAGGATGAATAAAAAAGCTGACTCTGCTTTGCTCTGGTTTGTTTTTCTTTTTGTTCCATTCACATTTGTTGGGGGGGTTATCTCTTACTTATTCTGCATATCAGTCAATGGGCTATTTCTTTAGTGAACGTCCAGCATTTAACCTGCAATGAGAGGCCAGATTTATAAGGCTTTTATTAATTGTGTACACATAAACAGCCACATTGCCAGTCGTTTAGTTGAGTTGCAGACACTTGATAACTGTTTATAACCCATCAGTGCAAACCTATTTCTCCTTTTAACTGGCCAAGCTTGCAATGAATTCAAAATTGCATTACTGCATCATTTGAAATTACCTGGGCCTCAGAAATTTAGTGAAAGGAGCAGGAGAGCAGGCCGCTGCCGTCTCCCCCTAATCCACTGAAACTGCACTTAATCGTCCCCAATGAAGCTTTAAAAACTTGAACAGAGTGCAAATGAGCAGCACCCGAGGGAACTCTGGCAGCTGTGGCTCAGAATGCCCAAGTAGCACTCAGGAGCCTAAGGAACTGCTATAGTCTACTGTGGCATTCCAAACAAGATGTACGTGTCCCAGTATTTAAGAATTACTTACACTCAACTCTAATGCTAGTCCACTGAGATAAGCCAAACACAGTGTGCAGGGGATGCAGTACAAACAAGAACTTTGTTTATTGAAAAATACATTTGCAAACAAGTTTTTTGAAACGATCTACAACACAATGTATAGGTACTCAGCATGCGAAGCATAGTACTGTAAAAACAAGTTCTTACTAAATTCCAGTCAACGTTTGAAGAACTCATCCAGTGTGATCTGGCGCGTTTTTGCTGTGGCTAAATGGCGACGTGGCTTTTTTTGTAGTAAATGGAAATGTTAGGCAAAGACCTGTAGGTGGAGGTAGAGAGCTGGGAAAAAACTCGGGAGATTTTTGGTTAGTGATGCCAGAGACGAAGAGTTTCTTTACAGATATTACATACTGTACACGTTCTTTGGTCTGATTAAGTGGAACTTTGGTCCAAATAAGCGAATAAAATTACACGTATATAATAGGATTTGTTTCGGTACTTTAGGATTTGGTCCGCATAACCATTAACCGTTGGTCCTATTAACCAGAATCGACTGTAATTACCAAAAAAATTGGATTTCTACTTTGCTACCAGCCAATAATCTGAGAGAGGGAGTAGCACATGCTTCAAACTTAATAACTTCAAAATTTAATTCTTAATTTCCTCATACATATACTGATGTTTTAGAGTATTTGGTAGCTGTTTCACAGATGCATTTCATTCCACTGTTGCCAAATCCCACAAGCGAAACAAGCCCCACGTCTATAAAAATAAGCCCAAAATACTTAGCCGCTGCCAGGTTTCACTCGAGTGCATGAGCAGACTGAGAAAGCTGATTAAAATAAAAGTAGGGGTATAGTGCTAAGAAATCCGGTTACTGAGATAAATCCAGCTGTCTTTATCAGATTTCTTAATTTAATTTCTAGACCTCAATCTGAAAATTAGAGAATGTTGTTTACACAACCATTTGAATAATTTGATAACTGCAGACATTTTATGCCAGACAAAGCCAAAGGTGGAGGCAGTCCGGACTTCGGTAAACACAGAATCAGCTAACTACTGTGCAAGATAGGCTAGGCTAGAATCGTAGTCAAGCTGAAGAAAGGAATTTGCAGAATGTGTATCAATCATGTATGTAAAATCAGCAGAATTCTTAGCAGTTCAGATAACGTTCAGGCTATTATTTACGCAGCAGACAAAGCAATCCGATTCCAAATATTATTAGTCATCACAGTTGAGGAATGTGATTATTATATGGACAGTAAACACAAAAATATCGCTGTATAATTTATATAATTTATAAGTTTGGTATTTGTCTACCAAAAGAAAAAAATTGTGAGCAAGATCCCGGTGAATAAATGTCCAGGATGCCATTGTAATTTCTGTTCCTTGATCTGAGATCATAAATTTAGTAGATTAAGCAATTCATGCTAATTTTATCAGTTAGAAATGTAACGAGAGAGTTATATAGCATCAGTAGCTTCGTTGGGTTAAGAACAGGACATCAGTAAACCTCCAATAAGCTACAGATGGTGTTTAACGTTTACTGAGTTTACACCAGGAAACAACACCTTAAAGTGTAATTCAACAAAACTCTTCAGTGTTATTGCTCTTCATTTGCAAATACATTAAGAGACCAGGATGTTTCCTTTACTATACTGACTTTGTTTATCTGCCTTTCCAGCACATCCAGTTGTGGTTTAATGACACGTACAAAAGTGGGCCAAATCGAGACTGAGAAATGTCCAATAGAGTGCGTTTTTTCTGACCACACCAAAAAACAGAAATTAAAAAAAAAAAAAAACGGTCAAATTTGGGCCCCTTTTACCTGCTGTGCGAATGCAGCATTAGTGACTTTTGCGCAGAGTGAGTGTGCAGCGTGTTTTAAAATGCTGAAGCTGGCACACGGTGGAACAAAGAGCAGGTGGCGACAGAGAGGAGCATGGCTGGGGCTGTGTGTAAGGCTTGGACTCCGGCGCTCTGGATGAAGCTGCTGCAGACGTGACACCTGATAGAAAGTGTAATCCAGCTATAATTACCGGTGCCTCCATAGCTTTCTTAACTCAGTGGCTTGTCTACTGATTATGTTTTCAACCTGGCTTCTAAGTAGTGCCTTATTACTTAAACTTATACTGGAGACTCCAATGTAACATAGCATCCTGAACTTTGTAATAGCTGTTCTCAAAGTGTGCCGTTTAAAAAAAAAAAAAAAGGCTTTCTAAAGTGGAGTAATATTGCATCAGATTGTGCAATAACCAAATGCCCTGAACTTTTTTAAGACACTATTTAAAGAGCCCAGAAATCATGTGTCTTTCTGTAGTTATTTTCACCTCCGTGACAGACTCTGGACAGACCATTGCCTGCTTTTTCTCATTAGCTGTCTCCTGGGTGTGAACGAATCCCTCTGACAGACTGAGAAACAAGCACAAAATGGCAAAAAGGCATAGAGGTTTTGTCTGTGATAATCAAATTCTCCCTCTAGTTATTGAATTCTGTCTCAAGTAAGACCTGTGGCTTTCATTGTTTCCTCCACTCACTGAGTCACCTGGCAATTGTGACACATAAGTTGAGTTTCGCTGTCATCTTAGCTCTGGTTATGTCAGGCTGGTTCACACTTACCGTCCTGGATTATCGATTATTTCAGTGTTGCTGTGAATTTGGGCAACCTTGAGAAGATCGGATCCTGATGCATGCACTCATGCATAAAACAAATCTACACATTTCCTAATAATGCATAACTTTCGAACATCCCTAATCGCTAATCGTGCAGTCTTTGGCCCATGTGCGATGCCTGCATCATGACTTGCATCATGCGGACCGGTTTCAAGCCTTGGAAAGTGGCATCTGTTGTCGTTAGCTGAACGTTCCTCTGACGCGCTTAAATTATTCATCCCCGGTGCTACTTCAGTCTCAGTAAAAAGCTCATCAGGCGCTCGCTGCTCAGCTGAAACAAGTTCGCTTTGTGACAAATCCACATTTTGGCCCCCTCTGATGAACAGTTGTTCCGTGGCCTCTCCTGAGCAAAGTGCCCTGAGGCTGGGCTCAAAATATCCATGCAGTGTAATGTGAGTGGAAGTGCGCTCACGTCCCATGCGTTTGCTAAGATTGAAATGAGAACTTCCAAAAAAGGGAAAGAACAGACGCTGACATGGGTGCGTCGGGCTTTGAATACCAAACAGGCTCCTCCCTGCTGCCCATGGGCGTGCCTTTTGTTCTCTGTTTGAATTCTTTGTTGATTGTGTGTAGGAGCTGAGCTTATTTGTGCACGATGTAGGGCATAGCGCATAGGCTACAGGGCATGGCTTTTCCCTTTCGTGTGAGAACTGTAGCATCGCTGTGTTATTTAATCACAAGGACAGTGGCGTGTATGTGCACATGTGCATCTGAGTGTAAAAAACACATCACAAGAACACTTTGTGTGTCATTTAGGTGTGTAGTCAGCTGCCATAAACACATAGTGTGTGACAGAGTTGTAACAGAACCCATTGCGTGCCTGTGTGTAACAGAAAGAGAAGGTATCCAGGGGATGGACAATATATATCTCTCTAAAATCACTTCTCATTTCATCAGTTCTTTTAACAGTTATTTCAACCTGTTTGTCCATTCAGTGTTATTAGGGCTGGCTCAATACCAATTTTCTATGCCCGATAACGATATTGCTACCGGAAACTTGAATATCGCGATACCGATATCTGACCGATACGCTGCTACCACCTCTTGAAACACTGCCGTTGCATACGTTGCACTTTTTTACTTTTATCATCCTTGAGCTTAAAATAA
>JAVSBV010020131.1:0-12120 GCA_033117975.1 Parotocinclus spilosoma | reverse complement strand
TGCTCCGTCCGTACCGAGCTTACAGCACCAAAATATCCTACACATTGAGTAGATACAACAACTATTTACTGTAAATCCTGTGAATATTTCATTATTAATACCATTCCTTTATGTTTTTTATATATTTTTATACATTTTGTGATTTTTTTTAATGTAAAAGTTCCACAAAAACCCATTTTTACAGTATTTAAAGTATCGTTTTTACAGTAACCATGCACCAAACCAATAGAATGTCCTGCTACCTCAAAATCCACATGCACTACCTGCTATATTCAATCATCTCTCCTGGACAACAAAAGAGCTGCAAAATCTGCCGCAGTGATTAAGTTACAGTTGAACTAAGCCTTTTTGCTTAACACACCATACCTAATATATACAAACTACAGCCTTTCCTTCATAGTCTGCAAGGCAAGGACCCTTAAGAACTTAATCCAGTTGTACATTCTTGCGTTTCAGATTTTAGCCAGGTTCCTCCGAAGGTTCCTTCTCTATTCCTCTTCCCACATATTGCCCAAATTGTGCAAGTTATGATGTTCCTACAAAAAGAAGCCTAAAGGAAAAACTAAATGACAAAGACTCATCATGGGTGACGCGACCGCTAAATTGTTAGAATGTCTCATTAACCAGTCTTAGGGTTCCACTGTCGGTTAGAAAGTTCTAGAAAGAAGGCAGCAAGGACACTCACTATTACTATTATATATTGAGGCCAACCCTATAAATACTCGGTGATGCAATCAGGTCAAAATCGGATGTCGCTCAAGTGCACCTAAGTAAATAGTTGCATTTCTTTTAACAGAAGATGCAAATATAAACAAAAAGCTTGCACTGGAGGACCCTGTTACAACCTTGAATCAGTGGCACAGTGATTAGAGCCATCACCTTATAGAAATTTTCTTCCTGGCCAAGACCTTTGGTGGAGTCCCTGAAACTCTAAATTGGATTTTAAGGTGATATGAAATGAAAACCCTGAACAAACATTTTGAACAAACAAAACAAACTCCTAACAAAAACCTATCCACACTTAAAATACATAAAAGTGTATTTTTTGCTCTGAAACATTTAAACTTGTCATCAAATATCCCCAATGCACTTAGTGAGCTTCAAATAAATACTCATTGTTCTGAAATTGACCACATTGTGACAGCTTAATTACACAAACATTATGAAGGCTAAGGGGCTATAAAAAGTCTAAGATACTATAGAATGGTATCAATCCCACTATGGTTATTAAAAGACATTATTGAAGCATTGGACATCATTTGGAACATTCTACAGAGCACCATTAAGACCAATATGATTAAGAATATGGCACAACCTTGACTCTTCTTAGACAAGGCTGTCCATCTTAAATCATTATCCCATTAAGGAGAGCAATAATCAGAGTAGCTGAAGAGATCCGCAGCTGAGATGGGAAAAATGTGTACAGGACTATTTCCAGGACAAAAGAGACAAGAAGAAAGAGTCTTTTGAAAAAGTGTTTGAAGTATGCCAAAAGGTACATTACAAACATCTGGGAAAAGGCACTCAAATAAAAAAAAAAAACATTTTGTCTTCTTGCAAAGCCAACACATGTACACCCAAACACAGCTCATTACCCTGAGAACATCATGCTGAAAGGAGCTGCATCAGCAGCAACTGTTTAGAGTTGAAGCCAAGATGAATGGAACCAAATACATGTCTGATAGAGACCTGAAATTAGGGTGGAGGTTCACATTTCTAACAAAACAACCATACTGTCATGAGCTACAAAGGATTGGTCCGAAGCAAGAACATCGCTGTATTAGAATGTCCAAGTCAAAACTCAGAACTCAATCTGTTTTAGAACCTGTCATAAACTCTGATATGCCAACGGTCACCAATGGCCTTCAACCGCTTCAGAAATAGTGGAGAAATAATGGGCAATAATTACAAAGCTGATTGAAACATCCTAAAATGCCTGCAGCTGTAATTGCAGCATAAAATGATGCAAAAAGTATTTAAGCAATGCTGAATTCAAATACACTGCTCACAAAATTTAAGGAATATTTCATTATGGGATATTTTATTTATCTAATATTATATATATATAACATATCTAATTTTTGTGGGCAGTGAATAATAGAATTGTTATCAATGTTATGGCTGTTAATAGCATATGGATATTTATTAAAATAAGTAAATGTAAAATATGACAACATGACAGAGGGGTGTAGCTCCAGAACTGAATAGACAGAAAGTCAAATAAAGTCAGTTATAGAATAGAAAAGTTTTATATTTCTTTAAATTCTACATGGCCTTGTTACTATCCATTAATTTTCATTGGCAGGACTAAGCAGAATGTCAGGAGTTCCTCTTTGTTTGTGGGGTTAGCAGGTCACTGACAGAGATGAACTTATTTAATATTCTGAATCGACATAATCAAAAATACTACCCTTATTAGGGGGATAAGTTATAAGCAAAAGGTGACCATTTCACACTCCACTCATGTACCTTTTTGAAATTCAATTAATTTGACTTTGCTTGCTTAAAGAATAAAAGCTTTCACTGCGAGTGGACCACCATTGTTCAAGTAATACAGCCAGGTCAAAAGCTGACTCTAACAACACATCAGTTATGATGACACTACCTAAAGAGCAGCATGAGTCATGGTTCAACAGCAAACGTCTGCAATTTGGAAGTATTTTATGCTTGATACAGCTCAAAGTTCTAAGGGGTGAAAGAAACACTGCAAAATAGTGTATGTTAAACAATTTTAATGAAGCCCTTTTCACACTGAAGCATCACACTGTAGGACATGGGAAATTTGCACAAGCAAACAAACAACAATAAAAGAACAACACACCATTTAAGCAGCAAACATCAACAGAGATTTCAAAGTTTCGAGGACCCTCTACAAGATTTCTGGAAAATAATAGAAAAGTGTTACGAGCAGTGGTGGTGTTTTTCTACAGGACCCAAATATGCAGGATAAGTATATCCCACGTCGTATAATAATAATGGGGAAATAATATAGAACAACTGAAAAGGGATAAAGAACGGAGCGTGAGACTCCTAACATAATAAAACCGAAAAGATAAAGGGGCACGCCGAGGATGCGTCCCAAATGGGAGAAACGCGCAAACTTGTCACGAGAGGACGCTAAAGCATCAGTCGGGGCAAAGGTGCTGAAAACACAGTTTTGGGACGTCACTTTAATGGCGAGGCACGAAGGTAGTCAAAACGCCAGGGAGCGAAAGTGTGCTCGAAAGTACATGCAATACTAAAAAACCAAAACCGGGATACATCTTATAGAGTGCGTCTTTACCCGGTGCTTACTCTAGTCGGGGCACACCTCGAGCCAGCCACGACTAGAGTCCGACTCAATAGAGGGCAAGAGCACGGACAGTGTACTTCTAACACGAAAACCGGGTTGCTGCTGTAATGAGTGGAAAAGGACGCCGCAGCGGCAGAGGGCGAGCGTGAGCACTATCGCACATGCAGCGCGAGGGGGCGAAGAAATCGCGGAAGTGGCTAAAGCGCAAAAAGGCGAGCATAAGCTCAGGACGCGCTTATAGCACGAGTGTGAATAACACACAAAAGGCACAAAGAAGCCAGACCGGCTTGGGACCGGCTGAATAGGAGTGTCCTATTCAGAACGAACTCCCGGCTGAAGTGAGGCTAGGTAGGCGCCGACGACCGAAGAGCACGAGCTGTGACCGTGCAAGGAGCGCACAGGTACGGAACGGGAAAACCCTCAAAGTGCCTCTAACGAACTAAATACCTTGGGGGTTACCCGCCCATACTAGTCCATTGGCCCTAATTAGTTCCCGGACTTAACCACTAACTCTAGGGAACGCTTCAGGGCGCAAGGGCGTCGGATGGAATCCCGCCTGAATGATGATGACCTGACCCCGAACAGCGGAGCCGTAATGAGCCGTAATGGTTCTGTTATGGCGACCGCCGAGGACGGCTGAACGCACCGGGGGAAGGTAGGAACCCTAACATTAACCTTTAACAACATTGCATTTGGGATAATTACTTAGAATTTTTTAAGAAAGGTGCCATATAATTTGAACAACCTATTATTCTGTACGACACGAAGGGCTTTGGGCCATCTTGGTCAGTATGCTAATGATAGAGCTTTCGAGGTGAACTTGTTAATGGCCATAATTAACAATAAATGTTTCTACATCATTTTGTTACATCACAGCTTCGTTGCATCACAGCTGAATCACATCACAGAATGAAGGGACTAGTAGGCATCCTTATATTTGACATACCATGTACAGCACTATCAATACAGCACATCAATAACTACAGACCAGTATACTCTCGTCCCTCTCAGAAATACTTGGAAAAGACTGTCTACACTACACCCGTTCTCATACAGAATGACTTTTAGGACTATAACCAGTCTGGCCTCAATACTTCAAAGAAACTGCCCTAATAACTGTTTCTGAGAAGCTTCATACTTCCAGGACAGTCAAACTTTCATCGGATCTGATCCTTCTTGACCTTTCAGCAGCCTTTGACCCAGTCAACCATATCATTCTGCTTTTTTACCCCTTCAGCCTTCGAATCATAGTCTCAGCCTGGCAGTGACTTTCCTACCTGATGGGGCGATCATAACGGGTACTGAGGTAAGTATTCACATCTGCACCATGTGCACTCGCAACTGAAGTTCCACAAGGCTCTGTTCTGAGATCATTTCTCTCTCTACACGTATTCTCTCTGCAAAGTTATAAGCTCATATGGCTTCTTCATTTACTTTTATGCTGATGAGACTCAGCTCATCCTGTCCTTCCCTCCAACAGATGAGCAGATCTCTACTTACCTGGGAAGCATCTTGTCTAGGGATGCCACCTCATCTTTTGAAGTTAAATTCTAGCAAGCCCGAGCTTTTTTACATGTCTGATGCCAGGAAAATCCTTCATCATACAGTCTGAGAATTCAAGAAACCTTTAAAAAATAATATTTGATGAAAAGCTGAACTTCTCTTTATATTCTCTTCATATTGCCAAACTGACCCACTCTTGCAAGATCAGGAGAAGTTGACCCTTTCTTATTAGTGAAAACACCCAAGGGGCTTGTCCAGTCTCTTGTTGAAGGAAAACTGAATTCTTGCTGTACTTTTCTGGAGGCATTTATGGTTTTCAATTTTCCAATGTTTTCTCATGTCACTCCACTCCTTTAGTGGATTCCTGTAACTGCCCGCATCAGATTTATAAGTCTGTTGCTCACCTATGAAGCAAAAAATAGATCATCTTCTTCTATACCAAAAGGTTAATCAAACCCATTCTGTTCCACATACCCTCTCACGATGAAAGGAAGTACAGGGTAAAAATTCTTCTTCATACTGGCACCCAGATGGTGGAATAAATTTCCAGTTTATGTCTGAATGGCAGAGTGTGTATTCACGCTAGGCAATCTGTACCATGCCTGAACACATTTGACCCCCAAAGTACAGTTCGTTTTACTAGAGTGATTGCTCCATAACATGCCTTGGTTCAGTACACTAAGCCGTGCTTAGGGTCATTTGTTATTGGTTTTGCCTTTATCTACATCAAATCCTTACAGGGTTATAAACTGCTCACACAAATGGGGGATATTTCAAAATGAAATGTTCTAAAAAAAAAATTTATTTCATTAAAACATTTCCAATAAAACAACCCAATGTTTTTGTGAGCAGTGTAGTTAAATTGTGTTCTTGGGCTGTTGCTTATTTGTACTAGCATTACGTAATGTCTACTAAGAAGAATGCAAAGAACTTCTGTAAGCTGCTTTGGATAAATGTGTCTGCTAAATGATGCAAATGTAACTCGTGACAATAGCCATGGCACACGAGATAATAGCTTGCACATTCTGTTTCTAATAGTACCTAATGAATGAATATTTTACATTAAAATTACTTTATTTCTTATTACTCGGCACATTTTGTTCAGTTGTATGTTGATTACTTATATGGCTGTGTAGTGTGTCTCAAAGATGAAAATAACTTCCTTGTTGTCAAATATAAGCAAGCAAAACATTTCTAAAATACAATAAAACTGGTATAATAATAATTCATGCAGTTACGTTAACAAATATGTGTAACTGCTTGACAGCACAAAGTAATTAATACAATGGCATTTCAATTTTGCTGTGTCCCACTATAATCACAACAGTAAAAATTACATTTTATTCTGGACTATGTAGTATAATTACAAGACAAACCACAAAACTGCACTACAGGCACTACATGTCCAACAAACCCCAGCATCTTTCTGCTAACGCTTTTACTCAGAGCTAGTTAGATTAATAAACATATGTAAAAAATTTCAAAAGAAAGCCAGCAACACTGCTGACAGGGTCATTATAGCTCATAGCTATATAATATGTCTAGCCATTCATAACTGTAAATGTACAGTACCAAAAATACATATTAGACCATTAAAGCAAAGGTATTCATTAAACAATATTAATGCAGTTAGTAATTTTTTTTTAAATTTTAATGTTTATTGTTTTTTGTTTCTTATTCCATTTTTTGTTAATTCACTTAAACGAATGTTTAACAGGCTTATTTTTTTCCAGTTGTACCCATACGAATGATTTTGTAAGTGGAGGAGGCTAGTGCTAGTGCTCTAAATTTTGTGTGCCCACAACAACTTGTCTAGAAACATCCCTGCCTTCCACATTGTGACGTTTTTGATATAAAGCAGATTGGTGCAGGATAATAAATGGGATTTTTTTTTTTTTTCGCAAAAGCCACAGAAGACACATGAAGGAATCTCAGAAATACATAAAATATATGTATTGCTATTATAAAATATTACGTGTACAATGTGTATTATGTTGTTTAATAAAATACATGAACAGCTACACATTTTCATTAACAATGTAGTAGAAGAACTGGAAAATAACAATTATCTTGAAGTGATCCTTGCATCTAATAAGCAAATATGAAAAAAAATCAGACTTGTCCCGATTGATAGGAGAATATAAATTATGTACATTTTATGTAAATGTGGAAGGGATAAATGAAAACCTTCATTCACACTTACTGCTATCAGGTTAATAATACATAAGCATCGACTCTCCATAGACAAACTGTGGCACCTTACTGACTCTGTGTGACACTTTTACAGATTTTGGCCTCCCCAGGAGGTCAGATTATCAACTTTCTGACCTGCCCTACTAAAAACTAAGCCCATGAAGAAATGGTTTAACTACTTAAATATAGAAATTGGCTGTCTTTCACCATCAGATACCTTTGTGATAAATGCCAGTTGCAAGCTAGGACCTACTGCCCAACATCAATGCAACCATATTCCAAATTGTTGTGGACACCCTATGACAGTAAATAAGCAGCAAGTGGAGGACAGGAAACATAATGCTCAGGCTTTTGATATACACTTTGGCTTTATACAGCAGAAGGATAAACACACAATAATTACAATAATATAGCAGCAAAGTCATCCTTCAACCATGTTCAATATGTGACAAATCAAATCCATCTGGTTCTATCTAATACTTTCCAATTGTGAACAAACACATATTGCCACATGGGATTCACTGTAGCTAGACTATCCATGGATCTGTTCCTCTGATTAATATATCTTTTTATGGCAATGGCATGGAGGCCATTTTTTGTGGGTTGAAAGATCCTATTTTACAGCTGTTTGGGGACATGAAGGAGAGTTATGGGCTTGTGCTGTAATAGCTCTCAAAATACCCCTTGATGCTGTAGTAATAATTGCACAGGTCACCCCTGGCCATACTGGTGTGTCATCCCAGCAAAGGTTTCTTCTCTAGGTCACCTTTGCTCTAAATTTGCCCCACCCAATTGGTTTGGTCTGTCAAGTCCTCTGATCTGGCTGATTCATTAATCATTTCACGGGATGCTGTTAACTGCAGTTGTGACGATTACCTTAAAAAGTTCAATCACCAGTAAATGTCACCAAGTGATAATATTGGTACAGTGGTGTTCTATGTAGTAAACTGCTTTAGTGCTGTAGTAAAATTAAATATATGTACAAGAAAACACTAAACACTCACTGACAACAATAAAGCCATGCACAGCTTGCTAGTACCAGGTTGGACCTTGTTTGCCCTCAGAACTGTCGTAATTCTTCATAGCAAGAAGATAGCACAGAAGGTACACACTGGCATGCTAGTGTTGGGTACTGGACTATGGACTGGATTGTGGATTGGACTACTCATTAGAGTAGCTGTTCTTAGCTCACACATGACAAATTATGTAGTCTTATGATACTGTTGCCCATCTGCTTCAAGCTACCAGTGAAAATAAGCTGGCAGTGGCTGAAGGTTGTGCAGATGCAGTCAGCGGAAGATGTTAAGAGACTGGGAAATTGGGCATGCCAAATGAGGGGAAAAAAGGAAGAGAGGATGGCATAGTAGAAAGGCTTGGTGAAATTTGGACAATGCAGCAGTGGTGGACAGAGGTGACTCTGGGTGACTCAAAGGCTCTGTAACACCAATTAGATTGCTGAATTTGCCGATTTATGGCTTCTCCAAGTTGTCAATGTTGGGTCCCTAAGCAATCTTCAACTGCTCAGTTCATTTGTTAGGCTCACTGAATAAGGGTATCTGCTAAATGCTACATACAGTATATGCAAGCGTTATATAAACTACCCCTAGATGTTTTGCCTTGCACGCAGTGTGCTCAGTATAGGCTTCCCACTGAGACTCTAATTAGACTAAAGCAATTATTCTGGTTGTTTGTTCATTTGGATTATTTCACTTTCAGTATCAAGATCAATTTGCCAGACAGAAGATTGCATTGATGCACAAGGTTGCTTCAAAACTAGTTATACATACCCAGATTGGACCGATTTTGCCTAAACTATTGACCTAATGCATGTCTTTGGCCTGTGGGAGAAAACCGAAGAACAGACAAAACCCAGGCAGACATGGGGACAGCACTGAGGCATTTATACAGATGAAACTATAAGCATAGGAACCATCACAGTTATGACAAAAGTTGTCCTGGTCATGGACTAAATCTTGAAGAAAGTGCTTGTTATACAGGCAATATAACTTGACCTGTGTGATTAAAATCCCCACATTTATTTTTACATATAATAGAAAAAAATTTGACTTTATCTTGTAATGGAATTTTACCTTCCCCTTAATGGTGCTGAAAACACTACATTACTAAGGCCTGTAGGAGTTGAGACACGTGTAGCCATGGATGTAGTTCCCCTGGAAACAATACAGCTCTTATTTACTGTAGCTAATAAAGAGACTGAAGATTCATTTTCAATCCTTTTTTTGTCACACGCTATTAAATACTGTTTCAATACAGGTATAGAGTTTCAGTTGTTGAAGCAGCCCAACACAACACCTAAGACTAAAGGCAACCACATTCTCTGTTTTAAAAAAAGCTAAGAAAAAAGCACATTAGTGTCAACATGTGAGAGCCTTTGTTTTTGTTAATGAGTAGGAAATGATCAGGAAAACGACTCTCTGCACATCTTTAGCACAACCCAATTAAGCTAATCATTGTGTAAATTGGCTTGATTATTGCCGTTGTCAGCAAAGCTGCGCCAAAGGTGCTGACGATTTAAAGCATTCAAAATAAAGCTGAGTGACCCCACTGGTGTCAGCCAATTGTAACCAGTTGAGGTAATCAAGAAGTAATCATGTCTTGGCCATCAGATTTGTACGATTTGGACAAAATTATCCAGTGTCTATACGTTGTTCCTACTGCATGCAGCAGGTTTTTGCACACCCCAGTAGTAATTGCTCTTTTGACCACTGAATTTTCAGAAGCAATGCGAGTATTAACTGTTGTTTAATGGATGGATGGATTTCTGAATACAGCTATGCACCATTTACCAGTGCCATTATGTTCTGTGAAACAGGATCTTGACCTAAATGGACATTGACATGAACGTGACATTATTATAGTCACATCATTAATTAATGCTACTTCAATGCAAATATTAAAGCTATTTAAAAAAAACATAATAATCATAAATATATGCAGATACAGTAATCAGTGATGTGCAGTGAGGTCAATGGCATGTGAGGCTCAACATACAGAGCCAAATTTACACATATTTGAACCTCAAAGAGATCAAATTATTAAATTCTCAATAAGTGTAAGTTTTGATTAGGCAATGTATTTTCCTTTATAATACTGCATTCTTAGCACATGCAAAGTCTATTTGAATTTCCCATTTTTGGTGTGTATTTGTGTGGTCTGTATGTAGGATGTTACCCCAATTTTCATTATCACTTAGTGACAATGACAATACTTAAAAACGGTTCTACTTTCACAATTACAGCCAAACTCTGCAAATACGCAATTTTGACAATGACAATTAATCTTAAAGAAAAGGAATTGATAACACATAGAGAGAAAAAACAGTTATTTTTTAGACCTGATACCATTGTTTGATGGGAGGCAAAATTAATAAGAAAACAAATAAGTACTACTTAAAATAGGACAGGAGCATACACTTATGAACCCCTTGAACAGCTTGTTGTTGCCTTGTACTTTGTTTATGTCAAGTCAAGACAGTAATTACCATGAAGAGACAAAACTATTCAGACAAAAACATTTAGAATGCATCCACTGTGTCAATATGCACTTACATGGCTGAGATCAACTGATCAAGATTTCAGGATGTCAGTTCGGATCACATTTCATTATAGTAGGAGCTTGTTTTTGGAATACTGCGTCAGAGTATTAATAAACCCCCATAAGTTATAGCAGAACTTTAATAATCAGAGTTAAGATAGCAGAGTCAAATTATTGACTGAATATGATAAACTGTTACAACATTATTACTAAAACAAATAATGATCAAGATCAGTATCAAGTTCAAATATCAAATAACAATGATATTATTATTAATTACATGCCAAAATCTTGTACATATAACAATGTAAGCAGCAACACAGATGGTTCTCATAGTTATCATAGGATGCAGGAGAAAAATTGGTGTAAAGACCTAAGCGATTTTCACAAGAACCAAATCGTCAATGCCTAACGACTCATCAAAACGGCAAGGCTTGTCAGGTACTTGTGGTCAGCAGTAGTAAGCATCTACTGACAGCTGTCCTTGAAAGGACAAACCACATATCGGTGACAGGGTGTTGGGAACCCAAGGCTCATTGATAGACGAGGGAAACGAAGGCCATCTCATCTGGTCCAAACTGACAGAAAAGCTTGAGCAATGCCACAACACAGTAAATCTTACCCTGCTAAAAATATTTGTATTCCACATACATCAAGAAACGGGAAACGGGTGTTAAAAATCACACATGATCCCGCTCACCCTGCACAGCTGTTACTCCCTAGCTTAACTCTAGCAGGAAATACTGACTGTTCTCTTGCTCCTTAATTGTCCATTTTGTGTTAATGTGTGTGTGTGTGTGTGTGTGTGTGTGTGTGTGTAGTTCTACATCATTGTAAAGACCAAAAAAAGATCTGATATTTCTGTGACATCATCTCAATTAAAGAATAAAAATAACCATTTCCAGCATATACTCTTACCCCAAGTGAAGATATACAATCTTACAATCAAAGAAATTGTTGGTTAAGGGCCTTATTCAAGGACCCATTAGTAGCAGCTTGGCAGTTGCAGGAATCGAATCCTGGACCTTCTGGACCATAGTCCAGCATCTTAACCGTTAGGCAACCACAGCAACAAAAGATCTTCCTTAGGTCACTATGATAAAGATTAATATTATGTGTGGCTGTAGCATCAATTGTATTATAACTATACTAATAGTATGTCAGTAGAAGTAGAAGTCCCCACAATAAAATAGACAAACCTGTATGTTTTCACCTTACACCTTTACATGAAGAGATGTAACAAAACCAAATCTCCATGCTAACCCATGATCACTGTAGTGGTTGCCTAAAATGGAAGTGGAAAAAAATATGAAAGTCATCTGGTCCTATGAATTTTATATCAAGTGGATGACCAAGTACGTGCCCTGTTTACCTAAAAAAATAATGTCACCAGGATGCAATGTGTTGGAGGGAGATGCTCTTCTGACACCAAAACCTGGATCTAAGTTTTCATATGGGTGTCAATTTGACACATACCAAACATTATTGTGGACCAGGTGGTTACAGTGCATCCGGAAAGTATTCACAGTGCTTCACTTTTTCCACATTTTGTTACGTTACAGCCTTATTCCAAATTG
>JAVSBV010020120.1:0-12120 GCA_033117975.1 Parotocinclus spilosoma | reverse complement strand
TGTACGTTCGCTATACGTGTAAATCGTACAATAAAGGTTTAATAAACATTTAATATGCTACATAGCACGTCCCGTCTTGTAACATAGGGCATGTTTGTTTAATCGGACCAGTCAGTTATTAGGACCAAAACCGCGTCCCGATGTGGTCCCATTACCCGGAATCGACTGTATCTCGATTATTTGTGTGATGCTTTTTAAGGACAAAATACTTCTATTTTAGGTGCTTTTCTGTATGTTTTATGATGATCTGCTTTGAGACAGGAACGACTAAAGTGTTTAAGGAAGAGTTTGAAATCGTTTAGCACCCTCAAACAGGACATTTCCATAACACTTCTCTTTGAAATGTGATACGACGCTTCCTCTGAACAAAACCTTTCTCTTCACTCTTCCTCTTTGCAGACGGCAGACAGTCACCAGCACCCCCTGCTGGATAGAACTGCACCTAAACGGACCCCTGCAGTGGCTGGACAAAGTGCTCACCCAGATGGGTTCGCCCACTGTCCGCTGCTCCAGCGAATCGTAGAGAAAATATCTCATGACCCCGCAGGAAGTAGACAAGCCAAAAACACAAACGGATCACACACATCGATACTACAGGAACTGAGAGGCAACGCTCCTAACGCCATGAGTCAGTAGGAAATTAGAGCCTTACAGACCCCACCCACTTTTGGCAGCACTTTCAAACACACTCGTTTTGCTCGAGAGGGAGTGTGTGTTCATCAGTACAGGTCATCCATATTGCTGGACGTCGGCTTCGTTTAACAGATTGTGTTTTGTTAAACAAGCAGTTTGTTTAGTCCTGCAAAGCTTCTTTTGTGTAATGTCTGTTCAGGGAACATCTGCAGCTACAGCTATGGTCACATATCATGAGGTTATAGTAGAGGGTAAAACCTAACAGCTTTCCATGCGTATCTTAAATCTGGTGTGGACAAAGCGTTTGCGTTACCAGGTGTGTAACGGTACAGTACATATATAACCTATAATACATATGTATTCATAGTGATAATAAAGCCCTATGCTATATGTATGAATGTACTGTACATATTTATATATCATTATTTTAATGTGAACCTTCCCTTCTTACAAATGAAATTTTAGCCTATAGCAGTGTACACACAGATACAAAATTCTTCTTAAAAGTGACCTAATAAGCAGCTTCATGTATATTCAAGAGACAGCCTTATTCAGAACAACTTACAACTGATACAAACACTGGCAGAAGAGATTAGATTTGAACCGTGGGCTTTCTGGTCCATAGTCCAGTACCTTATCCAATAAGCCACCACGCACCCACACCCAATTCTGCTGGCACCCCTGGATTACGTCATGTGACATGAGAAGCACTGAGCTATTAGCACTATTTTTCTAGAATTACTAAATACAAATACATTTATCTTTAGAGGGAACAAACATAAATACAGTTATGCTAAATATATGCTTAATGAAATAATGAAATCTGTCTTAAATCAATCTTATATGTGTCAGAATGCCAGAAAACTAGCACGAGTGAACCCTTGCGACACCTGCTGACAGAAAAGAGAATCGCCGTCTTGAAGTTTTTATAAAAGATATAAGTATTGATATTGCAAATATAAGAATTCTTGTATAGTACAGTGCTGTAGAGTTATGAATGTTTTTATATTATGTTAATTCATTAAATTTTCTAAAATAAACCACTGTGCAAAGTATCTAAACTATGTATAACTACATGGTAATGTTTTCACAGAACGTAATTCGAACATTAAACAGCTCACAGCTGTATAAACTTTTTTTTTAAATTACTGTATTATAAACCATCAACCAGTCTTTCTGGTTTTAAGGTGGAGCCTTATTCATAAATAAAATAATAAAATATTTTTTGATCGTTAAAGGGTGCTACATAGCCACTACAGATGTGTGGATAGTATAAACTTTTGCAGAATGTATTTATTATTTTGTAATAATTCAGCAAACACAAGAAAACACAACAGCGATTACAAAATTGTGAGCTGTAAAAATTAGATATAAATTGACCAAGGTATGACTTAGACTTGTGAGATTTGCATACCATCATTGGATTAACTGTTTGGATGTAACTGATTCATTCAGAATAACTTTACCATATTTAGATCAATAATGTTAAAGGTGATTTTTGAGGGACGGCTTTTAGCGCTTCTCTAATGGAAAGTTTTCAAAACAAACAGTGAACTGGATACATTTTCTGTGATTTTCATCATTCTTTGGCTTTTTGTTGCAATGGATAATTTTAAAAAACAAGCAATCTTTTAGTTAGAATATCAATCCATTTTTGAGGATAGTAAAAGTGAAGTGTTTTTATTAAAGAAATTCAATTAAGTTTTATTTCTATTGCGCTTTTTACAATGATGCATTGTCTAAAAGCAGCTTTACAATATTACATTGTCTTAAAAGGCCAATCCCAAGTTGAGCAAGCCTGGGGCGACAGTGGAAAGGAAAAACTCCCTGAAAGGGGTAGGAAGAAACCTCGGGAGGAACCAAGACTCAACAGGGCACCCATCCTTCATGTTAATTAAATAAATTCTTAAAAGTATATTAAATTATAGCAAAAGTATATTAAATTATAGCATTAGGTAAATAATATAAATCAATAACAAATTAATAATAAAATGTAAATTAGTAATAAAATAAATTATAGAACAACTGGCTTATAAAATGAGTGCTCAGTGGGTGGTCCTTGGAGGCGCATCGTGTCCTAACGTCCAACCGGTAGAGGGAATAAATGATGGAACACTTAACTTTTACTTTAATATATCAGGAGCAGGAGCTTCTCGCTAGGCAGGTGTTGTGCTGTGGCCGTTTCAGATTCAACAGTGTTAGTGTTAATTTTATTTTTTTGAAAAGGGAGATTTTTGGAAAGACATATTTCGGAGGTCTCACTTTTTAAAAGGCATAAAGGCATTGTTTTTATTATTTATTTATTTTTTTTGCTTTAACTAGCCGTGATTCTGTGCCAATGCAAACTATACTGCTCACAGAAATTAGGGAATACTTCAGAATGAACGATCCCATATTGAAATATCCCCTAATTTTATTAAATAGTATATTTATTTTATTAGATACCTTTATTAAAAACAGCATGTACACGCTGTTATCTCATGTGCCAGATACGTTATCAAACCTCGCAGATTCCCTGGACTGATGTTTATTTAACGGAGCAGTACAAGTTAGAGTCGGGATAAGTCCAGTTGTATTGTATGTAGAAGGGCTGTGATTAGAGGATCATTTAGGACACAGCCTGGAAGTAGAGCTGCCTCATACGGTCAAGAAACTCAACTGCAATTACCGGCGTTTAAAAATGATCACTGCTAATTTTGACGTTCATTTCTTTTTTAAGCATGTTTCTATGCTGGTTATTTTAAATAGGATTATTAATCCATGTTTGTTCCCTCTAAAGATGGTGTTAATGCAAGAGCTCATCATTTGATGCTGATTCCCAAACGTTTTGTCATGGGCCCTGTTATTTTCCAGGTTTCCTGTACGTTTGAGTCCATGAGGGCTGTAGGAAGGCAGTGGGTGGAGAGACGCTTGAATGAAAGCTGTTATTAGTCCTGCAGAGCCACATCAGTGTTTTTAATCCGTCTACATGGAGCCATTCCAAGTCTCACACTGTATGTGTGTGTTCTCTTATGATGTGCTTACACTAGCTGTTTAATCTGCGCGCCAGCTGTCTCCACAAGGTGTGTGTGTGTGTGTATGTGTGTCACTAAGCCCTCCTTCCTGTGTGTGTAACTGATATACACACGCCTGTGGGATTCCATCCTACACACTACACACACACATTGTTTTCATGACATTTTAAAGCAGAAGTCTTGGCACCAAATTACAAGTTTTGGTGATTTAAAATTTAAAAAAGCTTTCTAAATGAGATATTTCGGCACATTTTAAAACATATCGGAACAAAAGTGAGACAGAGCTTTGGGCACCTTATCAGATGATCCACTAGTGTTTTTATATGAGATAACAAGTATTTAAATGTGGAGAAATAGGTTTGTAACCTGCAGACATTCTGTTTATATATATATATAAAGCAATGGCAAACTACTCCACTATCCTGCCGAAATACTTCATGGATCACATCGATGAAGGAAAGAAATGTGTGGAGATCGATGATCCATCAAGTGACCGAGGATCGGTTGCGACTGTACGGTTAATTCCATTCTATATATATATATATATCATTATCAGTCGACTTTTGTAACAAATTATGTGCGTATGACAATCAATGCCTTTCGATGCCAATCACAAAAAACTATCAAATGTACTTTGCAGCCCACAGAGGCCCCGTGTTGTGTCCCCGCCCCCATTTCTTTAGCTAATAATTGCTAAATAATTGAATTCATCGGGTTAGATGACCAGCCAGGAAAAATAGTTGTTCCTGAAAGTATTTAGTATTTTTTTCTGTTGGGAAAAAGTAAAAAACATGTTTTTCTCTAAGATAATATTATATATATATATATATATATATATATATATATACTTCTGAATGAGTTGGGTGTGATACTCTGTTTGGACAGGATATAACACATTGTAAAATTTTCTCTTTCTCTCATTTTCTCATTTCTCACTTCCATCCAGGGCACCCTTCCTCCTGTGTTTAATATATTCCAGGATAGTCTCTGTAACCCCTAGAAACCTGACCAAGTTTCCACTTTGCTGCATTTCATTTAAAACGATTTTATAATCTTCAAGAGGTGTAACGATGCACCGTAACGCGATGCAATGTGATGCAAAAGTGGGACGGTGTACGTGGGCGAGTTGGATTATGCATTCTTCTTTATTCCGCCATCTTGTGCAGTTGCATTTTCTGAACACCGGAGGGCTCGATGATGCTCCCATACTGCATGCACTTAAAATTCCTTTTCATTTCTTTAAATTACAGCAAACTAAATATAATTTTTTTTGGCATTTTTATCCAATAAATGTACACATTATTTTACATAATAATGTTATATTTTAAGTTATTTAGGATATGGCGATTGTACACCAGAGCATTTTGTTCACAATTTTAATTCATTTTAATTTCAGTTGCTAGTCATTTTTATTCATCCTAAAATTTGTATAGGTTGTTTTATATTAAACGTCTTTTATCCAAAGTAAAATCATTCATCGTGAGAAAATCAAATAGTAAACTCAGGACCGCAAACCAAATCAGGAGCAGCGTGCTTCGTTACACCCCTGTGCTTTAAGCTATGTGAAACAATATGAAAGAAGATCTTTACTGGAATTAATTTCAAGTGTAAATAGGCTTTTTGCATGGGACACAAAGCAATCTTTAGCAACATTAGAACCAGGTTTCTGTTGTCATATTAACCCATATTATCTGCAGGATGTATGGTGGGTTAAAGATTTTTTTAAGTGCTTTGGGAATAGTGACACCAACCCAATTCTCTGTGTAAAGCTAATCCAGTGTGGATAGGGCTTATGTGTGTGTATATATTCAGATATATGTATTTATAGTGTAAACAGTTATGTAATTGTTGTGTGGATATTGTTCTGTTTTAATAAGGCAATCTACGATTCTCACTGTTGTAATCCGGAGGCACCACTACCCTGGTCATGTACCCACCGCATTCCCGGCCTTCATCCTGAGGGCCACTGATACGGGCATGTACACAAATATACACCCTGAAAATGGTACGGAGAGCAACAATGTGTCAGTAGCCATTAACACAGCTCGGTAACCTACAAACAAGCTGCCCCACTCTGGATCGATTGGACTGTTCCTCTGTACACAATAGATTCCTCTCCATGTCACCAGGGGAGGGCGCTTGAGTTTCAGTGGCCCTTGGGGTGGGTGCTGAGTCTGCACATGATATGTACCTAGACCAGTTTGGTCCAATGTTACAGCAGTCCTGTAAAAGCATGCTTAAAGCGTATACACTCCCTCTGCTCAGTGTTCCTGTGCATGAGTACAAATTCCTGGTTTGTAAATAAGCCTTGAAAAGAAGTCTTTTCACATACGCTGCCTATTTTTAAAGACTGACAAACATTTTGCTACCATTCGCCTAAAAGGTCCTTCTCTCATTTTATTTGCTCGCTGGAGGCCAAACTGCTGGCCAGTTTCTATGATAGACTGTTGTATTTTTATACTACAGACATATGGCTGTAAAGGGGAACGTTTGTTAAAACATGCATAGCGTGTTTGAGGTTTACGCTTTAATTTGTTTTGAAGAGCAAGCCTTTGCATGCCTACTGATCTCTGATGTAATCACAGATCTGGAGTAAAACTCCATGAAATCAAAGCTAGAAATTAGAGCTAGAGTTAAGCAGGTCCTTTAATGCGTGAACGATACGGTCTCGCTGCCTACATGAGCTCTCGTACGCATTTTACTGCATTATAAACAGCGATTAGGGGCGGGTGGAGAGAGAGGGGTGCCAGTGGAGGCGAGTTAAGGATGAAAGGAAGCTTTTCTCCTGTAGTAGCTCTGTTTTTAATCTGTCTCCATGGAGCCCTGCCAAGTCTCGCGCACTGTCTGTGTAGGAAGATGTTTAGCAATCAGAGCATACTACAGTAATAGCAGTTTAATTGCAGGAACTGATGACAGACTTCAGCAGGTCCAATACTGTATACATGATACCAGTTGCTAAGGGACTATCTGTCTCAAAGGCTATCTGACTGTCTCAAAATTGAATTTGCAATGTGGGGGCACCCATGGTCTGCTTCAGGCAGAACACAGACGTAACCAGGACTTGTGGTGACAGAGGACCACGATAGTCGTTACAGTCGACTGATCTCTCTTGAACCTTATGGGTGCTGGGCCCTTCCTGATCATTACAGATTACTAACCCTTCTTGGTCATTAGGAATTTCTTGAGCTTTCCTGATTATTACAGGGACTTCTCTGTCCCATTACAGGTGTTTTACCCTTTCTGGTCATTAGGGGCGCTTGAACTTTTATGGTCATAATGGAATCTTCACCATAACATAATCTGGTGGTAGAGGACCCTGATGGACTGACCTTTCTTTAACCCTTATGAGTTCCTGCCTTTTCCTGATCAGTACAGAAAACTAACCCTTCTTGGTCATTAGAAGTTGCCTGACCTTCCTTTGTCATTAAAGGATCTGGCCTCTTGGTAATAATGACTACCTTATTCTAGGGACCTGGCCACTCATGGTCGTCACAAGTTCCTTACACTTCCTGGCCATTTCGACCTGACCCTTGCTGGTCATTACGAGTACCTGAACCTTTCTGGTCATTTAAAAAACCTGAACTTTCCTGGTCATTGCAAGTACTTGAACCTTTCAGACCATTAAGAGTAACTAACATTTCCTGGTCATTATGAGTACCTGAACCTTTCAGACCATTAAGAGTAACTAACCTTTCCTGGTCATTATGAGTACCTGAACCTTTCTGACCATTAAGAGTAACTAACATTTCCTGGTCATTATGAGTACCTGAACCTTTCTGACCATTACGAGTACCTGAAACTTTCTGGTCATATAAAGAACCTGAACTTTCCTGGTCATTACGAGTACCCGAACCTTTCAGACCATTAAGAGTAACTAACCTTTCCTGGTCATTACGAGTACCTGAACCTTTCAGACCATTAAGAGTAACTAACCTTTCCTGGTCATTATGAGTACCTGAACCTTTCAGACTATTAAGAGTAACTAACCTTTCAGACCATTAAGAGTGCCTGACCCTTCTTAGTTATTCTAGACACCTGACCACTCTTGGCCACTTCGACCTCACCCTACCTGACCATTACAAGTACCTCACCCTTCCTGACCATTACAAGTTCCCAGTTGCATTTGAGGATGACATCTTTTTAGATGACCATGTCATGTGCCTGTAATGACCATCAGGGTTTCATTGCCTCATAAGTCCAGTTGTATGTCTGTTCTGCCTGAGGCTCCTGAGTCTGTGCATGTCATGTGACACAGGTCTGGATTACCCCCACATTACAGGTCCAATTGACCTGTCTGGATTATTTAACATTACCAGATTGAAAAATGCCAATAAATGCTCAAATAACCCTCTGATCTAATGCTGTTATCGTTTCCTAGAATGTTGTTATGATAAGTAAATCATTTTTTGTGATCTTAATGCTATTGGTGTTCATATTGAAAACCCATCCAAGATCTAACAAAAGTTCATACTGTAGAAACTTGTCATATTTCAGGTTTGTCAGCAAATTGTTGGGTTAACTTTAAGTAGTGTGCGTTTTCCTGTTTATGTTGTGTTGAGCTAATGCTATAATTGTCCTCTTTTTATATAAACCTTGTTTTTCAGCATTTAAAAATTCCAGTCATATGTGATTCTTTATTTGTTATTATTGTACTTTTATTAAAAAAAAGAATTTTACAACAGACAGTTTTCTGCTGCTCAGACAATCCTGTGTCCTTTAAGCACCTTACAAGGTTTATTAACATGATAAGAGAAGTTATCTACTATTAACTGCTTTTACAAGCACTGAATACGCCTCTGCAGAACATCAGATTTTGACAGTAATCCGATGAATGAGTTTATTTGCATTTGAGTATTGCATACTCACAATAAGAAGGTCCCGGGTTCAATCCCAGGGTGGAGAGACCTGGGTCCTTTCTGTGTGGAGTCTGCATGTCCTCCCCCGTGGGTTTACTCCAGGTACTCCGGTTTCCTCCCACAGTCCAAAAACATGCAGGTTAGGTTAATTGATTACTCTAAATTGGCATTGACTTGTGCAAATACATGTGACTGGTGTTAACTTATGTATGGATATAACCTCGTGTGTGTCGCTTACATGGCCACTGATGCCGATAGCGACGTTAAAGAAGCCAAATATATAAATAAATAAAAAGGCCATCTTGGCTGTGTTACCTTCAGGTTATCCCCTTTCTAGGTCTTCTCACGCAACACATGGCATCAGTGGTTGCTATTAGTGCTAGCAATAACAAGAACTAACTACATTTTCTTTTTTCTCTCCGAGATAGTGTTCTGGCACAAGTTCCAGCCCAACCAAGGTGTTTTTCTTTTTCAGCTCCACTCACATTGCCTCTGTCTCCTCTTGGCTGCTGTGGACGCAGGATACTTCTTCTCTGGCTCTGTGTTCTGGAATATGTTATGCTAAAATGCATATACAGTTGATTCCGGTTAACAGGACCACCGGTTAAAGGGACCAGACGCTTATTAGAACCAAACCCTAAAGTACCAAAACAAATCCTATTATATACGTGTAATGTTATTCGCTTATTTAGATCAAAATTCCACGTAATCGGACCAAAGAACGTGTACAGTATTTAATATCCGTGAAGAAACTCCTGAGTTTCTTCCCAGCCCTCTACTGCCGACTACAGGTCTTTGCCTAACATTTACATTTACTACAAAAAAAGAAGTCACAAGTCACCACTTAGCCACAGCAAAAGCGGATCAGCGATTTATGGGAGGATTTTTTGGGATCCCCGAGAGAATTTATGCTTTTATCAAAGGTCAGGAAATCCGAAAAGTTGTGTTGACAAGAGCAAAACCAGCCCACCATTTTCTTGATTTTATTCAAGTGCAGTCCGTCAAGAGAACGCATCAGATCACACTGGTTAAGTTCTTTAAATGCTGACTGGAATTTAGTAAGAACTTGTTTTTACAGTATTATGCTTTGAATGCTGAGTATAATATGTTACATAGCACGTCCTGTCTTGTAACATAGTGCCGATTAATCGGAATCGACTGTATATCATATATGTACACAATACTAAATCACCAGATAAAGTGATGGTATGGAAAATGCAAATAAAAAAATGCAGTGTTCATTACACTGACTTTTATTTAATTGCAGACTGTATGATCCTGAGATATGCCATGATCTGTCTGGTGAACTTAGTTTAATTTGTTAAAAAACCTGAATTTTTACATTTCAGGCCTGTAACACAATCTAAAAATTTTGGACAGGGAATATTTAGAGCAAACTTAAGACTTAGACTTTTTTAATGTCACGTGTATTGGTATACCTGTACAACATACAGTGAAATTCTTTGTGCAAACCTCCAGCTGTGATATATATACATGAGAAAAAAGGAAATACAATAATATAATAATACAAATATAGAAGCTATTTGTAAGCTAAGTATATATTTACAATGGATGTAGGTGATGTGAACGTAAAGTGCGGTAGTGCTTTAAGGTTGTAGGGGGTGAGAGTGATTGATTTGGGTGGTGTGTGGTGATTGTCTGATTGAGGGTCCGAACAGCCTGCGGAAAGAAGCTCCTCCTCATTCTCTCTGTCTTGGTCATGAGAGCGCAGTAGCGCTTACCTGACCTCAACGGGGAGAAGAGTCCATGGTTGGGATGGCTCCGGTCCTTCAATATTTTCCTGGACTTATCAGGTACAGGTAAGTGTACAATTAGCGGTACAGCACCGCTTATTGTAGATGGTCTGCAGGTCAGAGAGCTCTGTGTGTGTGATGTGTTCAGCTGATTGCACCACCCTATGGAGAGCCCTTCTGTCCTGCACAGTGCTGTTCCCAGGCTGTGATGTTCCCGGTGAGGATACTTTCTAGGATGCAGGTGTAGAAATTCTCCAGGACCTTACTGGAAAGTCTAAAGTCTCTCAAGCGTCTAAGATGGTACAGACGTTGTCGGCCCTTCTTCAATATTTATTGTTGCTAGTCAATATACTGGCTTGACTTGGCTATAGATATAGATATTCTTTAGGTGAAGAACAGCTGAAACTATAACAGAGAAAACAGTATAGGTGTACTAAAAATAAATAGCACACATTTCCTCAGCTTAAGTCGTGGCACAGTAGATAAGGTAAACAATAGCTGACCAGAAAATTTAGGCTCAAGTTTCACTAATGTCAAGATACTACTGTTGGGCTTTTCAGAAAAGTTCATTGCTTGGATTGTACCTTGTAAGACTTGATCAGCTGTAGGCATGAGGCCATACATGTAAATATAATACAAATGAACTTAGCTTTTTAAGTTTTTTTTTATTTGCATGTCTGTGAATGTGTGCTTGCTCACAGTTTTGCGTCATCAGTTACACAAGCAGACACTTACTCCATCTGTCCCTCTACAACAGCACCCTTTGTCATGCATATACTCTCACCAGTCACATGCATTACACACACCCGCACAAGTAACACACCTATCTAATCAGGCTCATTGACTGAGATGAGATGGAGAGGTTCTGAGGTGAGAAACACCATATTAATTATTTCTGTGTCTCTCTCAGCAGATTATAAATCACATTTGTTAACAACAATACATTTATGGATTTAAATCTCTATATATTTTCTGTTCTTATGGATATGCAGAAGAGCCATGCATGTCAAATACATAAGATCAACTCCATAAGAGCAACTTGGAATCTGCTGCAATCAGTTGCTGGGGTGTGATTGTATGCATGGGAAGAGCTGTCAGAACACTGTTGCAGAGGTATAGTTTTAATACAGTGAGAGACTGAACAAGTGCTGGGTAGCTTCCCTGGATAGCTAGAGGTAAGTTATTCTAAGGCTGTGTCAGTTTGGCAACACAAAGATTACTCCAAGGTTTCTTGCATTCTCAGAAGGTGTGATGGAGCATCTGGAAGATGACAAGAGGCAGATGAAGGGGTGGTCTACACGAATGTACAGCAGCTCAGTCTTGCTACAGTTGCTTGATATTATTTCATATATGCCTTAACACATTTTGTGGATTTGCACTTTTCTCAATAAATAAGCCATACATTTACCTGTTAGGATAATGTTTAATTGTGATGGAGGAAGGTTGAAAGAGAAGAAGCAGATGTTATCATGGCAATGAGACTTCATTGCTCTTCTTAAAGGAGAAATGTAAACCGCAATATAACAAGCTGTCATATTTGTACAACCTGTTCTCCTTACAGATGACTTTCACAGTCATAGTACAAAGTAAATGATATATAGCCAAATATATATACTGTTTAAAAACATTGAAAAATGATTCGGAATGAAATATCCTCTAATTTTTAACTGCAGTATAGTGCTCACAATAATGAGGAGATATTTCAAAAGGAAATATACCACAATGGAATATCCCCAAATGTGTATATATACACTACCGTTCAAAAGTTTGGGGTCACCTAGACAACTTTGTGTTTTCCCTTAAATCTCATACTTTTATTTATCAAATGAGTTGCAAAATGAATAGAAATATAGTCCAGACATT
>JAVSBV010020110.1:0-12120 GCA_033117975.1 Parotocinclus spilosoma | reverse complement strand
GTACAATAAAGGTTTAATAAACATTTAATATGTTACATAGCACGTCCCGTCTTGTAACACAGGGCATGTTCGTTTAAAACGATCTCGTCCCGATGTGGTCCGATTAACCAGAATTGACTGTATATATAAAGAGAGAGAAAGACTTTTTTTTTTTTTAAAAGAAAGTACCTTGGTGCTTGTTTCTCTCAGAATCTGGCAACCCTGAAATTAAAAAGCAGCACCTGCGGAATGAATACCAAACACATTCTGGGGAGACGCAGAATGTGGATGTTAAAAGAAAACAAGAATTTTAATATATTGTAATTAATTAGATATCAGATCCTTTAGCGAGATAAGTGGTTGCAAAAGTAGAAACCTGATTACTAATGTAAACACGAGTACTTGATTATCCAGGTGCATGTAAGCTTGTTGATCGGATTGCAGACAAAATCGGATTCTCTGGAGTTACAGGATTATTAAGTGCATCAAGTTTTTTTATAATACAGTAGCTTTTACTTACTACGTCTTTTGATTCTAAATCTTTCTCTTAGTTATTGTAATTAGTGGTTAAAAGCTCTTTTTTTTGTTGTTGTTGATTCCTCCCAGGCCACCCAAAGAGCAAGCGTTTTGAGTCCTAGCCCCTTTAGCGGTCCCCCCTCGTATTATTTAGGCAGTTCTGTCCTACTCTCACACCAGACTCGCTCATTAGAGGTTTCTGACCTGCAGTTCAGTACAGCTACATAATTCCTTTTCAATCTGAGCTCGAGGTTCGACCCCGAAACGAACTGGTACGTCCATAACTCATCTTCCGAGAGCTCAAAAACACAAACAGCAAAACACCCACAAAGTGCACCGCGTTATGCCTGCACGGATCTCGGGTTAAACCTGAGAAGGGAGCAAACTGCACGCGATCCGGGTCAGGCAGCGCAAGATATTCCGCAAAGACGTAAATCACGGAGACGTCAAAACGGAGCATGAGTAGCTATCACTTTTACGAGGTTCTCTGGTCCATCTTCCTGGAGCACGCTCGTTAAAAGTCGGTGCACAACTAAAGGCACTATGGGCAAAAGACATGATGCTAAGTGGCCGTTTTGGGAAGGAATGCGAGGGAATCCAATTTGATTTTCGGGTATTTAAACGTTTACAGCAGTCGGGAGTCACTTCCAATCTGTCTCGCTGGCTTGAGAGGAAGAGAGTTGATGAAAGCCTGGTATTTAGGGTTGGAGGAATGTTGTAAGGGTTTAAAATGGAGATTTAGTGAGACTGGAGTCGATGAAGAAATGCATGGCCATAGAAAAGCAGACAAAAATCACGCTCGCAAGCCATTTTGGCAGTTTGCGACACGTCCATCACTCCTAAAGAGTGCCGTTTCTCTCACTTGACTGGCTCGGTGCTGACAGAGCTGTCTGGCTCTTAAAAAGCGTAGATTTATTACTCCTGTCAACAGACGCGTACGCAGCTTTAGTGGAACCCTTAGTAACACTAACATTTACAAACAGCTCTTCTGTAAACTGGCATACTTCTGATTTTGGCATGAACGCCAGAGCTGAGCCGTTAATCAAAGTTTATTTGATTATAAAAAAATTTGCTTGGTTGTGTAAAAACTGAAGGTGTGCGTTTACGGAGTGGCTGGCCGAACGAGCACGGCTCCATGGTAACCGCAGTTTTTTCACCTCATAAACTTTGCTTACTGATTCAAGTCTCCACGGTTACACGTCTCGCCGGGTTCGGATTTACCCGCCGTGCTTTCCCGTTTACGCTCGGGACGCGACGAGGCGTGAGAAAACTCGGTAGGGGGTTGCTGGGGACAGGTTTTATTTACCTGAAAACATTTCTGGAGTGGCTTAAGCACACAAATTAGGAGCTTATCCCTGTGATACAAGTCAAACTACAACTGTACATTAATCCATACTAAATTCTCCTTGCCACTGTTGCCTCAGGCCTTAGCAATTACAAGATTATAAAACTGTAAAGCTCTTTTGAGGCAAAGACGTGCTATAGAAATGAATAGATACCATCATGACCCGAATAAGCCATGATGACCTTACAGTGACTCTCCGAACATTAAGCCAGATGCTAAGTCCAGAAAGGAAAACAATACTTCCAGATCATTAGGAGATGCTCACTTTGTGTGTAACGTAGCCATAAAGAAAAGGAATACAGGAGTGCAGGCCGGGGCCAAAGAAGGAAGCGAGCTCGTGGTCACGCTCGTAAAAAGACCCAAAACGTTCACTTTGAACTGTTCCACAGTTCCTAAAACCATGGTACGCTCGGAGCAAGGCTCTGAGATCTTCGGACCCAGAGCCTTTATAGACGCTTGTTTGGTCTGAAGTGGACCTTCACTTACCAGGACAAAAACCATCAGGTACATTTCGTCTGCACCTTTAATGTTAGGTTACGTTAACTGTCATGGCACTGATCCAACACTATGCAGGCTCCCAAATGTCCGCCGGCAGAGCTCTCCAATAGCTACTCCACAAGCATAAACCCTGGAGCACATCCCAAAGTAATATTCATCGTTCACAAACCATAAAAAGCCAAACCGGACTTTAGGAACTATTTCATGAATAGTGCGGTCCCAAACCTCAGGAAAACAAAGCTTAAGAAAACAGGAAAGGGAAGAGCATGCGGTCGAACAGAGTGGAAGGAATCAATGAACTCCTGCAGCACTGCTGAACCGACAAAATCAGGTACGGATTCTGGGGTTGGGAGGTGGAAGGGGATGCAGGGGAGACTGGTGTCAGCGCAGTTCATTTCACGCTGTCATTTACACAGGAGTTCCGCTACAGATTCGAGGCCTTCTCTCTGCACAGATTAAGTTTAAGGGCAGAAGGAGTTTTATCCAAAAAGCCAAGACGAGGCCTAAAGTCAAATACTGATCTGTGGTTTGTTCATATTGGGAAAATTCTAAATCTGAGCTAGGGTCCGAACGTCGCCAACCAAAGAAGTTTTATATTGATTTAAACAAATAATTCTAAGCATATAATTTGTAACATGTTCTCCCTGCATGGACAGCCCAGAGGCCTAAAGTCCCAAAACAGACCAATGTACCTATCTGTTTGAAGACCAGCTAATTCTCTGTGGATTTCATGAATTAAACTTATTAACTGTGTCTTATCTTCAGTACACGACTGTGCGAAAGTCTCAGGTCACCATTAAATTAGATCTAACACTTTATTAAGCAATAGCACAATGGCCATATGTCATAATTTCTCCATCTTTTTATTAGAATGCAACTAGAAAATACAGTGTGTAAGCAGTATTTAAAAAATGTAATTAAATTAACAGGAGGCTACAGTGGCAGGTATTTAGTGTGACCTCCCCTTACGCTAGAGCAAAAAAAAGCATCTGGGAGCTAAACTGGGATGCCAGGTTGATCCTTTGTAGGAGGGGTAGCAAGCAAGACACCAGATTTTTGGAAGAGGAGGAGAGTTAATGGGATAGATATGCTAAAGCTCACAAAAATAATAATAAATATCAGTGGGGAAAAATAATTAATCTAAGTTTCAAACTCTGGGTCAAATTGTTGACAGTATATTTCATATGGCCGTAATGCCTTTGTTAAGGCGAATAGCAGCCTAAGACTTTTGCACAGTACTGTAGTTTCGAGAAATACTCTATTTCTAACAGTGGGGCATTAAAGGTGACATGATTTCTTCTGGACTGTCAAAAAAGGTGGTGAAAATACCGTGATGTCCACACCCATTTCCTGTAACGTCTTAAAAGGTACCGTTTTTGGTACTGTCGTGAATCCAGCCCTATTATGAACTGATCTAGGGTAGGTAGGAGATAAAACAGTGAAGTACTGACAAGTCAGTGAATATGTATTAAGTGCATACGATGACAGTACAATGAATAAGCACTGACCTACTGTAAGGACGGGTTCCTGCTGTTTAACCTGTATTAATGTCCGGCACGTCGAAAAGCCCTGCAGCACGTCACAATCAGGACTTTTTTTGCTTATGTTACTCAGCACCGCATTAGCTTACACGGGGCGAATGATATCAGCAGCACATCAAATCTGAAATGGAGTTCCATAAAAGTGCTGCATTTATTGCATCCTGGAGAACCAGCATCTGGTCCACGGTCTAGTTTTTCCACTCACTAGTTTTAAAACACCTCCAGTAAGTGTGCAAACGCGCAAAAAAAATCTGTCCCTACGTCAAGTTTTACGGCTTCACTTAACGAAAATTCCTGTACAAATCATGGATTGGCGGAATAATGGATGGATGGATGGATGGATGATTTACACTTTTGATTTGCACTTTTTACGTCTAGAAGTTTGAGGACTTCTGAAGCACCAAAGTGGACGTAGTAGAATACTTCGGCATTCACCCAGACCGCACCGACATTCGTGCGGATGACACCTTGGACCTACCTAAACATTGTTGTAGCAAGTCCACTCCTTCAGTGGTATTCCCTAAAACCAGAAGCCTCTTTTAGCCAGACATGGTTTGAGGACCGTTGCCTAGGCCCGCAAATTGGCCCGAATCTCAATCCGAACGAGCATCTGTTGGACGTTCTGGACAAACAAGTCCAATTTATAGAACTTAAAATAATTTACTGGGACGTACTACGACGTTATCGCTTTGGTTTGACCCCTTTGGTAAACTTTCAGTCTCTGCACGTCTATTTTAATTAATGGTTTAAACATAAAATTATGACTTATGAGACGCCAACGTACTAAATTTTAAGCAAAACTGTAGTCGAGCACACCAAGAAGAGGTGGAAATGCAAAAACTGATTATTTACGCTGAAAAATGATCCACATTATATAAATCTCCCGTGGGGTGCTGCAAATACTTCACGAAAAAGCTCTCCCACGTCTGGGTCTCACACCAGGACACGCAACCGCAGCAGGGCCAGTAGTCTGAGAGTTAATTAAGGACTATGAATAATGGCTTTGATGGGTCCCGAGCAGCTGCGTTCTGGGTGATTTGTAATAATTCACTAACGGGGCTTAAATAGCTCTTTGGGATCCCCAAGCAAACTCGAGTGTCTTCTAAACGTTTTGTTATTTTTAAAGTAAAGCAGGACGTGGGAAGGTTAAGAAAGGGTCGTGATAGATGAATTTCACCGATTAGTTGATAAACGCGATGAAAAACGCACTTTAAACTTTAATGAGACGTTCCAAAGTTCTTGCAGTCCCGTCTCTGGGTTTCCTTCCAAAATGTCCAAAACCACTAAATGGTTTTTCTAATGTGGTTTGCTTTTGTATCGTAGCCAAGGTTTTTCTTTTATTTGATCCAATCTATTCGAGTTAAACCCAGTGTTGCCACCTGCCCAGTTAGACCCGAAAAGAAAAAGAACTGCATATTAATCCTGGTTATTTTGTAATTGGATATAGTTTCACAACAAAGCTAGTTGGAAATGAAATCTAAGTGCCTCCTAACTGCAGAATCATCATATCGCAGTTTTCCATCCAAATTAAATTTTTTTTTTTTTTTAGCCCAAGCCTAGATCTTATAAAAATCCATTAATCTTCACCCCAACAGCTGAACGAGAACAGAAATCTGTCATGCTAACTCAAATCAAACGAGGACCAGATTTATCCAGAATTAAATCCCGTCCAGAGCAGGCAGTAGCAAAGAAACTGCAACACCCGAAGCACAAGGCTGTTGTTAAGTTTGTGCTCGTGTCAATTATATAGGCTGGAGGCGCATGCTTGGTTTGGGGTTGTGAATGAAATGTTTCGTGTAACAGCCGTTGGTGTGAGAAGCCAAAACAGTACAACTTGTGAATACTCACCAAAAACGAGAAGTAACACTAGAGCATCGCCGCCCGAGTCGCTACTTGCCGACATGACAAGTTTTTATCTGCGGTTTTATGTTCGCTGTTTGTGAAAGTTTCATTATAGACTGAATTCATTCAAGCCCTACGATGTTACCCAAACGTTCTGCAAGTTCTACCGCTAAAATAGTATAAAAATACTTCAAGAGCTGTCAAAATGAACATGTTCATAACAGTTTATTTGTAATGCATTAATCGACCGTGTGAGGAACCGTACATGTGAGCTGTAGGAGGAGACTGTCCTAAACGCTCACCCCTGCGTTGCAATGTGGGAAATTATTTGTTATTAGTTGAAATATTACTCAAATTATTTTCTTTTTTTGGGGTTTTTAATTGTATAATTAATCAATTTTTTTATTTCTTTTCAAGTTAGGTTAAAAGATTTGGATTTGTTGATAACTGATTTTTAATAAAACAGACATCCCTTCTTAATAAAATTATGCCATGACTTAAGGTGTGGGAACAAAAGAATGAATCAAATCCAATTTTAATCATAAAAAGTGAGGATAATCTCATTCCCACACTTTATTATGTCATAAAACATTCAATTAAATTAAATGATTCAGCTAAATTTAAAAAAGTTTGACCATAGGCAGTCATATTACAGCTACACCCTTGCATTTTAGACCAGGAACTCATGGTCACATTGGGCATAGTTAGATACCAGATGTTTAGAACTACAACTACATACATACACTTTTTCTGTTTTAATGAAAAGTGTTATGATCTTACGTGTTCAATCGATCTGGACTTTATCCTGTTACTCATTAGACCCTGAAAGTCATGATTTACCTGAGTTAATAAAGCAAGATCAAGCTAAAATTGGACTAGGAGTACGGCTGCAACTGAGCGAATCTTGCCAACAGAACTAAATGTGCTGGTGCTGGCCCTGGTCCCTGGACATGGAAATGATGAATTTATGTGAAAGCACATCAAATGGCAAAATGGATGCTTTAACTCCAGTTAAATCAAACCACAGAAAACAGGATAAAAAGCTAATCCACATTAATAGGTTATTATTAAAAATGACTAGAGCATAGGATGATCCTCTGTGTATATTATTACTATATTATCCACTTAAATCCTCACCTACACCCCCCTACTGACAACGTGATGCCACGCCTTTCAGAAAATGTCAAGATTGTAATTGGTAATTGCAGGTTCGACGAAGACGTGAGTGCTTTTTACAAGTTGGTAACTCTTAATACCTGTATTTACTGTAATGACTGTAATTCCATCACGAAACAAGCGCACCGTTCCTGTGTACGCCTAATTATAGCCAATGGGATTTTAAAGACAAAAAGTCTGTACATAAGCAGTGTTGCTATGCCACCTTGTAAATGCGCTGTATGCTTTTTCAAACCTGACTAACTGTTTCGATTGTCGCCAAACAAGGTTCCGGAAGACGATGAGCTCTTCACTGTGCAGTTGACAGGAGTGGCAGGAGGTGCTTTATTGAATGGCAACAGCACCAGCGTGCAGATCCAGATCTTACGCAACGACGCGCCTGTGCGCTTCTTACAAACGGCCGTGGCCGTGCCTGAAAGCGCCGGTGTCATAAATCTCACCGTAACTCGTGGCAGAACTGAGGACGGACTTGTCATCGGCTCTGACGATAGAGAGGTGTCTGTTGCCTACGCGGTGCTCACAGGGAACGGAGCAGCCAGTGCCACGCTGCTGGAGGACTTTGTGGACCTGCAGACTCAGAAGGTGGTGGTTTTTCCGCCGAGGATTCATGAAAGTGTGCTGCGGTTCAGTATTGTTGATGACAGGCTTCCGGAAATTGCCGAGTCTTTCCAGGTGGTTCTTCTGGAGGAGACACTTGTGGGCGATGCAGTCCTGGCATCTCCCAGCACCGTGCAGGTGACCATTGAGCCTAACGATAAGCCCCATGGAGTGCTCTCAATCAGCAGTCCAGCTCCAGCCCAACCTGTGGTAATTAACGAAGACACGACCGTAAGGTGAGGGACTTTGGATTGTTTATGTACAGTCAGAAATCATGGGCATCTTTTAATTATGAACGTATTTCCCTTCCAGGTTCGAAGGCATCACCGTTGTAAGAAATGGAGGGACTCATAATGTTGTCTCTGTAAACTGGACTATAATTCGGAACTCCACAGACAGGACACCTGTGTCCACTGACCTGTCCCCGGCATCTGGAGTACTGAGGTTTGCAGAAGGGCAAATGAGCGCCATCTTAGCGCTGAACATCACTCAGGATGAGCTCCCTGAAGAGGCAGAGGTCTTCCTGCTCAGACTAATCCCTAGCTCTGTACAGGGTGGGGCTGAAGTAGATGAACCCATGGAGGTATGTGAGGACTAGTGAAGTGTTCTGCATTGTGATTGAGATCTGTAAAAAGACAAAAATGGAGGGGGGGTACCTCATGAGGTGATCATCAACCTAAAGAACCACTGTTGTACCATAGTAATGTACAGAACTGTGCAAAAGTCTTAGGCCATCCCTAGATTTGTTGTTTTAGCAATGGTATTGTGAACAAATATAAAGTACAGTTGACGATTGGACCCAAAAATTGGATTGGAAACTCGTCAGTCCATAATCCTCTTTTCTACAGAGACACAGAACACATCTCGTGCTGCGTCCTGGACTTTTCGCAAAGGCTGCCAAAACCACGTTAGAGCTCACATTAAATATGTTTCGCTGTAGCAATTTTTTTTTTCCCACATTTTCCGGTTGTATTATAAAAGAGACTTACCAATTATGATATATGGTCTTTAGATCATTGCTAAAATCATGAAATATCTTATGGAATTGATTTTGCTCGTCATTGTATATTATATTCCCATTGTATACATTGAATTTAAGTTTGTCTGCCATCTATTGGTGCAGCACGAAAGACGTCGTTATGACTTCATCCCTAAAGGAAGTCTTAAAAAACCTCAAAAGATGGGCTTTCCATGGTTTTCTGTTTTGGCTCCTGTGCCAGGTGGTAAGACTGCTGAGTCCTGGTTGGGAACCGGAAGTCAGCTCTCTCACAAGTCTTGTCCCTTTGCCTCCTCAAAAATCACCACCAGTAAGCCTTCGATATAAGAGGCAAGCTTCTGGAAGCTTGCTTTCAAATCATCTGGATCACACCCTGTGCCTGGAGGAGGATGTGGTCTGAACACAACCATATGTGCTTCTGTGGCACAGCGACATCCACACGTCCCCGGTCGCACGATGTGTCACCTGGCTTCTGACTTTATGTGGATGTAGCGGGAAAAGAAATCTCCCACAAGACTGTCGTGTGCCAGCATGTGTGTGTTCTGCCCTGAAGAACTTCAGAACCGCCTGTAGCTTTGGGTTCTGATCGTGTGTGAAAGCGGTGAGGGTAGATCAAACCCTTGTTTACGTTAAAGGCAGTAAATTGCAGCAGTGCATAAATGTGGTAGCTCACTCCCTCTGTTCAGGCAGGGTTCTGTTCGGCACGTGGCTCACAGGAATCGGGAGGGCTGGGTGCAAAGAGACCAGCTGTAGCCTGTACACGGCAAGCGGTCGGAAATGAACTGTGAAAAATCATCTGCAAATCGAGAAGCAAAATATTGATTAAAGGCTGCCATCTGAAGTTCTCCGTGGATAGAGGACTCTATTTTTGGCAGTGGACTCTAATGAAAGGGAAACCCAAGCTAAAATTAGCGCACGTGCTGGTTTCATACAGATCATCTTAGGCTCGTGTTGCAATATAAAGAAAAAACTGAGGTTTACAAGCACTTAATAATCTCCAGAAACTCCAGAAAATCTGATTTAGTCAGCAATCTGATCAACAAGTTTACAAGCACTTAGTAATCAGATAAAGGGAAACGTCCAGGTTAGACAGATTTCTACAAAACAACCAGCCAATAGTCTCACAGAAGGATTATTATTCTATTATTCTTAAACATATTATTTTTTCAATTATTTTTATTGTTGTTTTTTGTATTTATATTTCCTAATTTCTCGAGCATATACCCTCTACAGTCTTTCTGTTTGCCCAAAAAGTGTTTGGTAGCCATTAGGCGATTTGATATCAGGGTTGCCAGATCTCATGCAGCAGCCAGATGAGCCAAGCAGTGTAAAAAAAGCTTTGGTTTGAATCTTAATACATTATTCAATGAATGACATGAGATATTTAACGCTTTCTTATAAAATGAGCTTCAGTGTTAATGAGTTCACCTAATTGTAGTGTTTTAAGCACCCCCACCCCATCCCCCATTCCTGCAGCCCTTGTCAGGAGAGCAAAATTGAAATATGGACGTGGGGAATTTCCTGGATTAATTTTCACCTTGCTCTCCCTCTGGCTCAGATGGTGTTCTACATCCAGGACAGCGACGACGTCTATGGACGATTCGGCTTCCATCCGAGCGAGAGACAGAGCATTCAGAGCCAACCCGAAGGTCGATTTCTATCCCTCAGCTTCTTACGTGAAGGAGGCACTCTTGGAGAAGTGCGTCTGGACCTTACAGCCCTCTACATCCCCGCTGGCCCCTTGGACCCAGCCAAGGCTCGGGAAGGTGTGCTGAACGCTTCGCATGCCAACAGTTTGCTCTTCAGTTTGGGACAGTCCAGCTCTCAGCTCATCCTGCCCATCCGCAATGACGCCTTCCTGCAAAACGGGGCTCACTTTCTCATACAGGTACTTGTCGTTGCGCCAAGCCTTTCTGTTTCAAGCAGTGTGAAAATGCGGGTAAATAGATTCATGTTTAGCATGCAACTAGCTTTTTCTTCATAACCCTTGTTTATCTGTCCTGTCTTTTTCTTGTGCTTCTTTTGGATCTTGAATGACAAGCTCGAGTGTCCTAACAATTCATTATTACTTAGTACAAGAGTCTCACGCTTAGCCTGTTGGGTCATTAACAATCTTAAGCTGTTTTGATGTGAGGGATTTGGCTTGATTCCACTGGATTTGTGATGCTGCCCAAGCAAACACGGCCTTTATGAAAGATTGCTGAGAAACCAGGCTTGAGACCAAAACGCTGGCATGATAGGAAGTGAGCGAGAGCTCCTTCAGTTAAACAGCAATACTGAATGCAGACCTGCCCACGCAAATATCTCCAGAAGCCCGACTGGCAGTGAGAAGTGGTTAGTTAAACAGTCAGCTTATGTAACAATACCTTAACACTGGTCCTGCAGTGTGTTTGTTCAGTTCGGACACGCATCTTTGTACACATGTGTTTCCGAACTAGAATTTATTTTACATGTTGAAAATCACAAAACTGCAAATTGTCATTGAACAAAAAATAAATGGAAAAACAAGTTTATTGTGGAATAATTATAAGTGGCAGGCATTATTTATGCCTCACTCCTTTGCCTTATGGTGCCCCCACCGTAGCTCCGTGCCCCCCACCGTAGCGCCGTGCCCCCTGTGGGGCCCCCTGTTTCCTTCCATTCCACATACTCAGTCCACAAGGTTTTAAAAATGATTCATCCTTTTTTGAGTCTTAATCCTCCTAAGGTTTCACATTGTGAAAGTTTTTCCTTTCCACCTTCACCTTAGGCGATTATTAAGTCCGTCCATTTGTGTTAGGACACCACATGTTGTCCAACGTGTTTTGGTTTTAAGCCAAGGTCACTAAATCTGTCCTACGGCACCCCTAGGTGCCCTGTACGGCCACTGTACATGCCACTTTACTAAACAGAATACGTTCAGATGTTAAATGCTATTCGTTTGACAGTGGTCTGTTGTTTATTTGTAGCTGGACAGTTTGCAGCTGGTGAATATTACACCTCCCATTTCATCAGTGAGCCCTCGCTTTGGAGGGACAACCAACATCTCTCTGGTTATCACACCTGACATCGCCAACGGAGAGATTGGGTTCACCAGTAACCAAATCGTGGTAACAGTGGAACCTGAGGACTCAAACACCAGCATGGTATGCCCAGTCTGCTGAGGTTGTATTTTTGTATTGTTTATAAAATGTGAAACACTTACCGAAATTGAAAACACCCCAGTACAACAATACCATGTTTTTTCTGCCTTTCAAGACTGCAATAAAACTTACATAAGAAAGCAATAAACCTTTATTATTACCTTAAATGATTAACACTTTCTGAAGATAAAATTTAAAAACTAACATTTTTCCTTGACAATTGCATTTAAGACCATTCTTAGTGTTTGTTCTAAGAAACCTTGCAAGTTTTTCCTTAAGAAAACCTTTCGTGAATCCCCTGCTCTTTGTCACACGCTACAGAACCAGCCCACATTACCCGAGTGGGCCCTGTGACTCCTGGTTTGGGAAGGTGAGGGCCAATTGTCATCGTTATTCTGGGGAAACCCACCCGAGCCCCAGTTACTCTTGGTCTTTTGGTCCTTTGGTGACAGGTAGTACCTCTCAGGACCACCAGCTGGCTGCTCTACTCGCAACAAGAGTATTGCC